>OU744449.1:17126843-17324343 GCA_916610825.1 Haliclystus octoradiatus
CAAATTATATATCTCGTCAGATACTATTCCCTTCAATACAACAATCCCCGTATAAAGCAAAAACTGCCTAACCTCTGTTGCTTTCCAACGTGGTAGCTCTTTTAATTAGCGTGGCTGCCTGGAAAATTCTGATGGTAGTACACCATGCATACCTTCCAATTATGTAGGCACTCCTGTAAGGTACAATCCCTGGAGGTACATCAACAAATTCCTAACTTTATGCATTTTCTTTTATTTTCAGATGTATAATTGCAGATGAGGTGAGTTTTGTGGAGATTCCTCTCCAACCTTCTATTGATTTGTAGATTTTTGAGTAATCATATTCACTCCTTCAAATTTCTTTTCAATATTGAAAAATCAGATGCATTCAGGATTGAAATTGGATCTGCTATTCGACTATTTGTGTATTCCATATTGGTATAGGAATTTTTATATCAAAAGCTCAATTATAGTATTTATTGGGTTGTGATCTACTCTGAAATTTTATTTCAGATGGGCCTAGGAAAGACATTGCAAGCCATATCTATTATGTATTACTTTAAGAAGGATTGGCCTGTTCTCATTGTTTTGCCTTCTTCATTGAAGTATTCATGGGTTGAAGAGATTGAAAAATGGATACCAGAACTACAGCCAGGGGAAATTTGTATCATCAAATCTGCGGTGGATCTTTTGTAAGTTTGTTTTTATAGGCCTACTGATAAGAACTGTCTCAGCAAATACTTGTGACTTGTTTGTCCCAGAAAGTTGAAATTACTGAATTCATATGGTGCTATTAATTTATGCGATGGATATTATTCCAGCTACCGGAACGCTGTTCTCAAAAGATAATGTTCTGTGTGTTCTTTGTGAATGCATATGTAGATAGTAAACATGACTCCTTCTATCGATTTGACTAAAATTATAAATAGTTTGTAAAAGACTTCATAGCACTGTAGATTAGATTGAATGTTTGGAATAAATATAAGACAGCAAAGATATTCAACATATCTTTGCATTAGTAATTTTATTCTGTGCTTGATTTATCGAAGCTCTTCAGCGACGCAACCCAGCGTTTCTAATATTTGGGTATCGTGACATTTATTTGGCGCTCTTGAAGTTCAGAGAATATTTATGTAACAATATTTCAAAACATTTTTACTTTTGTGATTTGTAATGATGGTGGATAACTACTTATTAGTCATCTCCCTATCTCGTAGCTTGTGCTATATGCCTACCAATTCTGATTTTGTCGTATACCAAAAGTCAAAACCGAAGCAGAGTTTGTTCCCTTTTTTTATAAGTTTTGGAGCCCGTTTTGGTGTGGCATCTAGCGTCGCGAATCTCTCATATGAAGTGTTTTCCACCTCTAGCACTTTCATTTTAAATTCTTTTATATTCCATTTTCAAATTGACGAACAGAACTGGTATCAACAGGATCGAGGAACAAGACCATCCGTCGCCATTGCACCTTTAAACGAATGTGAGAGAAAAGCACATAACACATTACGCATGCGCATAAAAGATGAACGGAACATTATCTCTTGTACTTAGGATTCCGGCTTCCGGAACATTATCCACTTCAAAAATTAAATCATAACCACAGTAGTACTCAAGGTATTAATATTCCCTGCATCAATCTGGAATCTAATTAATTTTCACCTCTTTGGTTGTATTGAAACAACCACTATCAGCTCTACCTTGTTATTATAGCATTAAAGAAATCCGAAGTACATAACCAAAATTGTGCATAGGTGCTTACATAACTCCAATAAATATATTTTAGTCCTACATTATTTCAATTGGGATAACAATGTATGTAAAAATACACTTAGAAGAGAACAATTAATCTGATTTTATCTGCTGATGCAAATTGTACATGCGCAAACGCAGTTACTTCACCATAGAAGTGTAATTCATAAAAATGTTCCTATACTTCAACTTCATAAATTATAATACATTCAGTCAAGTTTTGATATTTCTGAAAAATCGCTAGAATTACTATTATGGTTAAGCTTGGTTTTCAAGTAGAATCAAGAGGTGCTGGCATCTTCTCCTTAATATCAAGTATGTTTGATTTCCGTGAGAGGACCAGAAATGAATGTGTTTGATTTGTCTTGTGTCCGTTCAATTTTTATTGGCTGTGGCTGCCAGTGCCTCCCGATTTTAAATGGAAACCAGCCTTTATGGGTATGTGCTATAGCAACACATTAAATCCTTCACCATAGCGTGCTATAATATTTGGGTGTAGGTGCTTGGCTGGCGGGAAGTGACAGTATAGCGATATGCAAGAGCTGATAGTCCAAAGCAAATCACACTTCTAAGAAAGCGAAGAAGTTTGTAGTTATACTTACCTTCTCACCCAAAGGTGGGTGGATTAGGGTGGATAATTTCAATTTTGTTTTCTTTTTCTACACAGCCTCTTAAGTAAATGCAAAGTGAGCATTATTACATATGGTCTTTTTAGTATCTTCTGTAGTAGAAATAGTCGTGTTGACATGATAAAGTTTGTAACAGAAGCAAGATTTGGCTGTGCAATTCTTGATGAGTCACATACTATCAAAAATGGCAACACCAATCGCACTAAAGCAATGGTAAAAATCATGCGTGGTATCAAACATGTTGTGTTGTTGAGCGGTACTCCTTCTCTTGCAAGACCCGAAGAAGTATGTCATTTATTGATATTTTGGCCCACTTTGATTTGAGCTTGCTTTGGATATAAATTTATTGATCTACTAGCAATGACTCTCCTGCTTTGCTGGGCTTAAGTGGGCCAAGGGAAAATTAGATGTGACGATGCATCCGATTCTGAGAAATTTAGCAAGAGAGCCAGGCAAACAGCCATAGATTTTATTCTTTTAATGCATGGCATGTTACGATCAGAGCCTTTCAGACCATGGTCGGAAAGCAGGGATTTTAAGGACTAAAGATAGCTGAGCTTGTTCCTGGCCAATTAGCCATCATTAATACTGCTTAGACAACGAAAAACTCATTCCGCCACATACTGTTTATTTTACAGTATCAGAAACCTCAACCCTCCCGATCTCGTCGGGAGTCTCCCTATTTCGAGACTATTCTCCCGCTCTCCCGATTTCGGCAAAATCCTCCCGTTAATTCGATATTATGCTCATTATTCTAAATAATCAATTAATTTATAAGTTATAACATATTTTGTGCAATAACGCAATAAGCTTTTCGGCTCTGAAATGACGAAAAACAGCCACAATAAACATTACAATAATTGTACCTTCGTAAAATCGCAAGTAAAAATGTGCAAATGTGACTTTCGCTTTAAAATTGTTAAGGAGGCTATTTTAAAATGGGCATATTTTTCCGTGGAAATGAGATTTTATGTTACCAGACTGTATGCAGAATGTCCATTTTCCAATTTCTTTTATCAAAATATACTCTCAAGTTGTCAGGAGAGGCCTTCACGCACATTATAATTGCTAAAAATTTTCGGGGGGAGCATGCCCCCAGACCCCCTAGAAGGAGGCACCCCTTCGGGGTGCCTTCACGAAAACCTCCCTATATTTTGTCAAACAAGGTTGAGGTCTCTCTCTGCAGTATATTATATTACACCAGCATTAAGGCTCCCGCGTTGCTGGGTTGCTTAGAGCAGAGTTAAAATTACCTTTGATATTATATCAAACATTGCATTTGAATCATTCAATAGCTTCTCCATGTTCGCGCATACAAAATCACTGAGCGGCCATGGTTGATTGGAGAGATTAACAGGGAGATCCCTCGCAAACAATAGCAGCTATAACGTAAACCGGCAAAGGCCGCAAAATGAAAAGATAAATTTTGTTTCGATACGAAGAGTACAAAACGAAAATGAAATAGCAAGCAAAATAAAAACACAGATCATAACACGGGGATTTGAATGATACTACTTTCGGACATTTTGATAGAGAATTGGGAGAGTTATTAGGGTACAAACGTTTGAAGCAACTCTTTCATATGTTAAGATATGTTTCGCAGTCAATTATGTTTAATTCGCCAATCGTCAAAGATCATTATTCCAAATACGGTACTGAACTGTGTGTAATTTTGAATTCTGTACCTGAAAGTAATGCTTTCAACATAAGCCTGTCTCAATATTGGGCAATGTTAACAATTTGAGTTGCTCTTTATCTACAGCTATATTCTCAAATTAAAATTGTTAAACCAAGCCTTGTTGGAAGTTTTCAAGAGTTTGCTGAACAATTTTGCGATGGCCATTTTAGCTTTGCTCATGTTGGACATGGTAAAGTTATTCGTCAATTTAAAACAAAGTAAGATTTTTCATATTTGATGAAGAGTTTTATCCTTCATTAACGCTTTTTGATAGGATCAATAAATTACCTTCTAAGATTTACCATTTGCATGTTTTGAAACTACTCCATGGATTGTACTGTTTAGTCTAGTTTCCTTGAAATCAAACATGCAATGCTTTGATGAATGCATGTGACCCTTACATATTCAATGAAATGTTCTCTCGCAAAGCTGATCATTAAATGTTTATATTATTAGATTGCTCACATTCTCAAGTCAAGTAACAATTTGATTGCTTATTTGCTTGGTTAATGACTGATTATGTTGCTATTTGAAAATTTACGAATAATAGTCTTGAGATGCAAGTAACTCAAGCATTTTAGAAATTAACTCATTGAGAGCATATTTAGCGTTTTAACTACACAAGAAACAAGAAGTAGACATGTATGATAACTGGCTACATATTTTACTATTTACAACCAGTATCTCTTTCATTAGAGGTGCATCTAACCTTGAAGAGCTCCATGATATTCTCAAATCACATGTGATGATTCGAAGGGTGAAAAAGAAGGTAAGAGCTTCCATTGGCAATGATTGATGCATTCTGATATTTTTATCTCTCCTTTTCTTTAGATTGTGTTGTACTGAATCATTTGATATTTATATAATTGAAATCAGCTTTTTGCAGGATTGCATGATTTTTATTAACCAATCGATACGTCTAAAACATGGACACAGATAAAAATTTGGATTTAATGATTCGAGATTCAATTTAAATTCAATGTTTTCACTTACTAAAATGTCCTTGGATCAAATTCAAACTTCAAGCGTTAGTCCATCTTAAAGTGTATATCCCGGGTATTGGGAAATTACTTTTTTGGATAGAGAAATATTTTCTATGCGTACATGTTCTTCTTGTGTTTTTGCTTTGCATGATCATTACCCCTCCAAAAATGCAGTCAAAGTGGTGATTTTGTGTCTCATTCTTTTTAGGATTTCAGGAACCCGTTTATTTTTCATTAGATGGTTTAGACCGGAAAAAACAATCTCTCTAATTAAGAGACAGTTGATCCAAATGACAATCTGCTTTCAGAATGATCATTTCGACGTTCAGCTCAAATATGCAGGTATATTTTTATCAATATTTGAGGTCCAACAAAAGAGATATAAGTCTTTGAAGTAAAAAAAATGCAAACTTTCTTTTCAAGCGGCTACACCTCCTTATGAATCAGGTTAGATAGGATTATCGCTGTGGGTAGTCTCTGCGCGCTTTCTCTGTATGGCAATGTCGATGGGAATTAAAAATTCCTTTGTCTACAAAAAGTTGTAAAGAGGTGCCAACTGCAAAAACGTATGAAAGAAAAAGATTCAAAACTAAAAAGTTTGATTTTAGAGACTTATATCTCTTTTGTTGGACCTCAAATGTAGATAAAATATATATGTACATCTTCAGCTGAACTTTGAATCAATCATTCTGGAAGCAAATTTTCATTTAGTTCAACCCTTTTTTTTAAAGAGAGAAACTTGGAATGTTTAGTGTCTTTCTGATGTAAGCCCTCTTGTGGAAAATAAGCGGGTTCCTGATGACGGAAAAAGAGTGAGACACAAAATTATTCCAAAAGCTTTAACTGCATTTTTGGAGGGATAATGATCGGGCAAAGTAAAAATGCAAGAAAAACATTTACCCATAGAAATTTTTTCTCTATCTAAAGAAGTAATCTCCCAATATCCGGGATATACACTTTCAATAGAGATAGCTTTGTTGATATTATTTCTTTAGTGATACATTGCAGCTTCCTATTCTTCTTCAGCTTTGAGATTCTGACAAAGTTTTATCGATAAATTTCAACGGGAATTTTTGAAAAAATGTTTACCTTGTATTTCCAATCCCACTGACCAACCAATCAAATTGCAGCATTACGTTTGAATATGACGTCATATTATAGAAATAGAATTTCACGCATAGTTAAACTAGTAAATCTGCAATGTTTACTGATAATGTTCGTATAACATGGTCTCAATGAAATATTTTATAGGTTTTGACTCAACTTCCATCAAAGCGAAGGCAAAGAGTCTTGTTTGAAATATCGGAAGAATCCAGGTTTAAAGAGGTAAATATAATTATGTAAAGGTTGTTATGATCACACAGGCAGGTTAACTGATTCATACAACTTCCACTGTACATGTTATATCATATGATAGTTCCTAAAGCTCAAACGTTTCATGGCACTTTTGAATCCCCAATTTGATTGTAATTTATGTATCTGGGGTCACCACTCAAATGCTAACTCCTTGGAAAAGCTTATAAGCACTGTATTCAGATTATCATGAGTATGAAACCCAAAACCCACACTCATCGCTTCTCAAACACTTAGACCTTCTCCTATTTAATCATATGTAAATTTATAGATTGAATGTTCTAACTTTCCTTTACCATATCCTGTCCAAAAAAAAATGTTCCATTGTAGTGTCTGACATGTTTAAATTCAGTCCATCACGTTTCACCAAAGCGAAATGGTTTTTTAATTCCTTTCGCAAAATCCGTTTATCTACAGAATTTATCAACTCTTTAATTTCCTGTACTTTGGAACAAATCAAATTCTAATTTAACTTCCCCATCAGCTCTCCAAGAAAATGTTTTGTAAATCAGGTTAAGTCATCTCTACTTAAAACTTATCAATTAGAATGCCAAATCCAATACTGCTTTATATGCTTAATCCCTTAATTATACTCTTGAAATTTTTCTTTCCTTTCTTATTTTACTAATTTTTAATAAAACTTACTTCTATTAAGATTATTCGTCTAAATCAACTATATAAATAATACTTAAACTATCTTGCGGGCTCTAAACAAACAAGTACTTGTGCTTAAAGGATACCATCAGGCATAATCATTTTGAACATCTTGTAATTCAATGCTATAAATGTATATAAATATACCTGTAAATTGTAGCTATTCAGATTATTCATTATATTAACTGTGTTCACTTGATAGATGTTTGAAATATATCTATATAATCTAATCTAATTTTTATGACAGCAGAGTTTGAGATTTTTAAAGAACTATCATTTATGAAACTGATGCTTTATTACCAATGTCACTTTAAGAATTATCATCTTGTTGTTACTATGAGTGGAAAATGTTTCACATTAGATCCATTATGCCTGGTTTTTACTTGAAAATTGTCTTTTGAACAATCAAATTTATTTGAAAGTTTCACAAAGTCACCATATTGGATCTACTAATAAAAAACAATTCACTCAATAATGAAAGTTACAGAAACTTTCGCTCAATTTCTAATTTGCGGCTCATTTCAAAGTCTGCAGAGAAGGTTGTATATGTAAGACTGAAACATCACCTAGATGGTGAGAACTCATATGAGATATTCCATTCTGCTTATTGAACTGAACACAGCACTGAGACTGCTCTCACTCAAATTCACAACAATATTCTTTGTGCAATAATAATCAATTTGTTTTACTCTTAAAAAGTTTTTTCTTCGTATTTCCACAGGACCTCAACAGCTACAAAGCAAACATATTAAAATATCGTAAATTGTTGGACACACAACTTTCGTCAATCAATGATAGTGAGCTGGTCTCAATGCATCACGTTAATCATGCTTTGACCAGACTATATTCCATCACTGGTTTAGCCAAGGTGAGTTCTATTTTCAATTTTATCTATTTAAATTTGAAATACCCATTTCCTTGAAGTGCCAGTGAACATCTTTAATTAACTGCACTCTTTCATCATTTTAGAAAGTGCCCAGCCACATAAATGTTGTTTTGGAGTACTTTATGTACTCTATAAAATCAAAATTAGTTGCATTTGCATTGCTTTATCAGAACTTGGCATCTCCCATGTTCCAGATCAATTGCTGCCATAAACATATTGCTACAACGTCATTCAAATAGGGAGACCATCTTCGTCTCATGTTGGATGTTATGTGGATGGGCTTTCAGGCTCTTAGGTTGAAGACCGATTAAACCAGCTATGATAGAGTGTTAACCATATCAACACGCAAATGTTAAGTTATGTCATCATTGATAGACCAGGTGGACCGAACAAGATGATTTGATATGCTTTAAAGCATTTTGAAGGGATAGCATCGGCTGTTAGTTCAATGCTCATTGGGGTCCAGACATGGGTGGGAGAGGCCCATCAGAAGTAATTAAATCTGAAAATTCTGCCTTTATTTTTATTTTTATTTAGTGGGTCCTGAATCTTTCGAAGTGGGCACTATGTGGGTTGCTTTAGGAGAGTCTGGAGGTCCAAGGGATAATGCTTGTAACAGGACCTCTGCAAATCATATGCAGCCAAAAATAGTAAATGACAGATATTGCTATATAATTTCCATTCCGTTTGGTCATCAAATACACGAGAGGCCGCATTGGCTTCTTCGTTGTCAATGCCTGCAATATTTGCAGCTGTCATTTTACACCCGACCCTTTTAAGAAGGCCCATTTTATTTGGACGAAAGGAGCCTGGCACTAGTTCCGGTGTAACATTTTTAATATTTTTCTTTTCGGATTGACTTATATTATCATACCAAAGAATTCTTAATCATTTTCATACCAAAAATATTCGAGATAAAAAATTTCAAAATGGCTACAAAAGATGTGACTACCATGCTCCTTTGCGACGTAATGAAGTTTTCATTCCTTTGAATTTTGATCTTGATTGCAAGTATCTTTCCCATATCTTGGATAACTCTGGCTGTTTGTTGCTGCAAAGTTGTCACCAAAAAGTGACAAACCAATCGGAGAAACCGAATCGCATAGAGCATTTTTGGGTACGATATCCCATATTTCCGATTCTACCCTTGAAGCTCGTACCCGCAACATCCGCAACCAGCGAGTCGAGTAATCTTGTCATTTCAGCTTTTTCATTACTGTCATCTGACATTCTTTGACGTTTGGCAGATCTTTTTTCATCGTCATTACTGTTTTTGTCATGGCCTTCAATTTTGATGCCTGGAGATAAGCAACTTACATCCACTGATGAGATTGCATTGCCTTCGTGGATACTCCGAATCGAGTCAATCACTGGCATAATATTGTTTATCATTGCAAACACGAGGTTCATTTGTTCCTTTATCTCATCTAGCCAATCATTCCGATGTGACATGTTACTACTCGGCCCCTCGTCAGGAGTGAAGGGAATACTGTTTGCAGAACCATTGCCTATGCTACTTTCCAGATAATCATTATAACCACTTTTATTGCCAACCAATATTTTTAGGCTTATTAGCAACCGTTGATGCAACAATTTTGTCTAGGACATTTTATCTAGGACATTTTGTCTAGTTGGAGTTGTTGATGCAGCTATAGGGAAATTAATATTAAATTAACAACCTTTAATAACATTATAAACAATAGAGATTTTGGAAATAAATAATAATATAAATAGTAATAAATAATTTAACATCTGTACCAATCTCAAATAGTTAAAAGCAATTTCTCCCTTGAGAATAAATTTGGACAAGCGTCTATGACTCATGCGAGCAACAAAATTGAGTCTAGATTCGCGCATGAGCTTCTTATAGAATATCTGCTGCGGTGGTCTGGGCTAGAACCATAGTCTTTGTCGTCTTTGAGCAGTGCTGCACTAAATCTCTTGGTACGCTTTGAATATTTTCGCTTCTTCTTTACCTCGTTTGTATTTAATCTGTCTGATATGGACGGACAAAATGATAGTTGTGGTCAATGGCTGCAAGTATAGGTCATAGCTGTAAAATATGGATACCTAAATAACATAAAAATCCACAATGTATTTAGCCTGAAAATTAATAACGGAAAGAAAATATTCACAGCCCAGCATGATGCTGACAAAAATTCAATACAAGTCAGGGCATGTCAAATTGTATAACATAGAATGTACAATGTACAATGAAAGTTTTGCTAGTAATATAGATGCAGCAAGGGTATGTTCCTCTTTCATTATACCCTTGAATCATTTATTTACGCCAGCTGTGATTGCGTCAATAAGGGGCAACGTGAAGTGTTTGTCTTTTGAAACAAGATTTGCGCGTTCTTCTGCAAGACACTCCAACAGGAACACAATGGCTGGAAGAAGGGAACCCATAAATGTGTCTTCTTCTCCTTGAAGGATGTCCAATGCCGTTGCCAAGGGTTTCACATCAGCTTCATAAAGCTTTAAGAACTCAGCGATTTAGCGAATCAGTTAGTTTCTCAAAAGTATGACTACCAGTTAAACAGCGACAGGCCAGGGCAGCCATCTTATTTTGTAGTTAATATTCGAATTCAAAATAACCATTACATTGTTTGATTAAGTATACAAACAATGATTGTGTATTTTGATAAACATAATAAGTAAGACCCACTGTGAATATTAAATAGTATATAATAAAGAAAACTTACCTCAATGTGTATTTTCAAGTTGTATTTTGAACTGGAGACTTTTGAGTAAATGGCTTTCTTGGACAGACAGAGCAGACACTGAAATTTTATATTATGTCTGTCAATTTTCTCAAATCTGAACATCCTTGAAAATGCTAGGCCACGGATATCTTGATAAGTTATTTTATCACCGTGATCCTGTATTGTTATTTCTTCAACGCCAGCAGCTTCAGGTAAACAGACTTCAGATATGAGAGACATTTCAACAGGTTATTAAATAAGCAAATTTTTTATAATTCAAACACTTCCAACAGATCCAGCTTTAAATGTGAATTATGCGAATTTGCATCTCTATTTATATTTTGATAAGAGTCATAAAACAATACTTAGTCACATGTATTTCTGTCGGATAGATAATTCTGTGCTGCAATTTAAAAATAAGAATATTATGGGAAACGGTATCAAAAGTTTTTAAGGTCTAGGAATAGAATATGGAATTTGTTATGAGATTCAGTAAAGTAATTATTCAAAAAATCAGAATACAGTAAACAGATTGGTATTTTTTGAGAAAATCAAATTGAAAATCAGAAAGGAAGGTGGGATCAAAATAGCTATAGAGTTGGTTTATAAACTACACACTCTAAAATTTTTGAAAAGGTAGGCAATAAAGAAATAAGACGATGATTTGACAAATTGTGTTAGTCGCCAGATTTGAATAGAGGGAGCAATTTTGCACATTTAAATGAAGATGGGATGTAGCCTGGTCGCATTGACAGGTTGATAAGATACGTCAGAGGACATAACAAAATGTGCTAAAATCTCTTTGAATAATAACTTGTACTGAATCTAATTGTTCATCATTATTTGTATGATAGCATTCATCAAAGAGAACATTGTAATTTGAATCACTGATGTCAGACGCAGACAATGATTCATTGTCATACTCTGTAATAGCTAAATCTGTCACAATAGGAAGATTTTCATTGTTACCATGGCAATCACTTTCAGCATCATTTCAAATAGATTTAAAAGCTTTTTAATATGAGCTTTTAAACTACTTCTAACTCATCTCCTTTTTCGTTTCTTTGCAGTACAGTCTTTTGAAATATTAGTATGTAAAGTAAAAAAATTATATTTTGAATTGCGTAGATAAAGCAAATTGAATAATTGTTTAAAAAATTTAAAATATGTAGTAAAATAGAAAACTGTAGTCATATAAGTAAAACTAAATATATATACAATCTAACTTGTAATAGAAAAATATTGTTCTTCATCAGCTTCAATTGAACTAACACATTCTTGCGGAGTTACGGGCTGATGATATTCACGTTTGACTAATTTATTCAATTTAGTAAAATATATACATATATGAATTTCACTGCCGTCTTTTTTTGGCTTGACGACAATCAGGCGGCACCAGTCTGTGGGTTCATCAATTTGTTTAATAACACCCAATCGCTCCATTCGATCTAGTTCTGCCTGTAGAGAATCTTAATAAGGGATTGGAATTCTCTGTATGGCGTTTCATCATCGCATAAATTAATAGAGTATGTCTGTCATGGTAGACAATTCCTTATCAAAAACGTGTGGAGATTCTGAAACAAATTGGTGCTTTTTGTCGATATTGTTAACATTCTTAGCAATTAACATTCTTAGAGATTGAGCCACAAACTGTTAACAAAGCAAGCTTCCTAATAGCCATCCATCCTAATATCAATCCGTTCAATCCCTTAACTACATATAGGGTATGTACTGAAGAACGATCGCCAACCGTGACAACAGTAGTAAATACACCTTTTACCACCAATGGTGATATGTCAGGCAGTAAGAACTTGCGTGAAGTTGGTGTTAAATTATTTGTATCACCTTAAATTTCGAGACACACATCTAGTTCGGAAGAGTTAACAATTCCAACAATGATTGACTCCTTACTCCTTACTACATTTAAACTATCTGTAACCTTTTGATCTATGAGAGAAATTGGAGAACCAGAATCAAGTAATGCATTGATTACTGTAGAACTTTTAGAACCATGAATAGGAACCCTTACAACAGGTACCAGAATAGATTCAACAACTGTAATAGAATTGTTGGCAGCAAGAGGTGTTATGGCCCTTGTTACTTATATTACATTTGATGTTTTCTTGCAAGCTGGGGACAAATGACCAGACTCAAAACAATGAATGCACACACAATTCTTTTTCAATTACTCCAACCTTTGATCAACTATCAAACCGTTTCAGTTGCAATTAATTGTTTGTGACCTCTGTCACATAATAAACATTTCTCATTGTTGGGAGTAGCGGCAGTGGTATTATGTGGTAAGGTGACCACACAGGAGTATCTGATACAATGTACAGAGGTTTTCATATCTGATGTTAGAATGATTTCAAGATGGCGAATTCTAACTATTCTAACTAATTTTACAGAATATATTCTTTGCTAAAATGAATACTTCCTTAGCATCTTTTGAAATATAGGTCAGCGCCTTCTTGGTATAATCTGATAGTTCTACTAGAGATTTTGATGTGCATCCATAATCATGACTGACATCCAATATTTGGGCTAGTGCATGTGCAGGAGCCACAAGCATATTCCTACACTCTGCACGATGCTTATTTAGCTTTAAAAACTGGTGGACAGCATAGCCGCCTAGGTTTTCTAAGCTGAAATCTTCCAACTTTGTAAGTTCCCCATTCTCAGTCTCATCTGCTTGATCAAGCTTTTTCTCGTCAGGTGATTATTGGAATCCCATGTCCAGAATACTGCAGCATGGTTGATTTCTCGTATGAACCAGTATTTTTACTTGAATTACATTGTGAAATTGCGATTATGCGCAATGCATTGACAAAACTCGATAGCAGTTGGGGCCGGATTTTTATATCTAACAGATACATTTTTCAAAGCATCATGTGTGAACTGGCTCATCATCAAGAATTTGGGCTGTTTTTCCATTAACAAACAATTCTGTAATTGCAGAGCACTTGTTATTGTCAGAATAATGCCTGACTGCACTGTTTTCCATGGTGTATAAATGTCTCCAATATTAAGGCATTTAGAAAGGTCAATAATGGAACCTAAAAATTGTACAACCTCTTCATGCGTTTTCTTATTAAAAAGGCTAAGGCTCATGGACGGTGATCTTGATGTCATTAAATCAAACCATAGACCAATTTGTTCACAAAACCAGGCAGTTGATAAAGCTGATTTGTTAAGAAATTTTTACTGCACCAACAATCTTACTGCAGTTCCAATTCTTCTTGAAAAATTTGCCAAATTAACTTTCATGTTGGTAGAATGACTAGGGTTGATAGCATTAATTCTCATTTGTAACTGCACATTTAGAGGATGTGTCATATTCATTGTCATCATTTATATCATATCCGGATACTACTAGTATGTCATTTGCATCAGACGAGGTTTTGCTCTGCTTTCTAGCAGATTTATCTGAAGGTAGTAAGTTATAATATTTTAATCAGTCAATTTTTACTGTATCAATTACTGTATCAATTCGAAACAAATTCATTTATCATCAAAATTTACACAAAGATTACCTAAGGATACTCTTTTTGTTGGACTTTTTCTTTTGTTTATAGGTTTTTTATGTGGGTATTGCATTTGGTTTTAGCTTACCAGGAATTCTATTTTCAAATCGATTACTTCCAAAATGTACCTTTAATTAAGCAAGAAAGCTATAAGTCAACTATCAGTCGTTTCAATTTGAAATGTTCAAATAGTTTAATATTATAACAATTACAGAAATACATATTTATTTACTATTTGACTCGCAAAGTCTTGATGATCTGCTGTTGAAGATTCCTTTTGATTGTTGCCATCCAAATAGCACATCTTTCCTTGTCCTTCTTACCATTAGGAACACTGTACATTGTATGATTCCCATTGTCATCCAACAGCACAAAACTAATTGAAAGTATTATATACTTATATCATAATTCTATTTTATGTGACAATAAAAGGAAAACAAATAAGCCGATAACTTCAAAAGACACAAATATCACCACAAGGGATTAACCTTGTTAAACTTTTTTTGCTCAATTTTTTTGATCAAAAATGCCCGTAAATGATCATAAAATAAATGACTGGTGAAGGACAGGGGTGCTTTGGAGGGCAACGGTAATTTGAGTTTGAGGGGACACATTAGTTAATGGCATCGATATATGGGGATGGCTGGATAGAGTAGAACTCACTGCGGACCGAGACTGGCATAGTGAAATTTCCACAAAATTCGGTTTATAAATGCTGACATACCTTCTGACTGTTGAACTGCTGCAGCTGTCGAGGAGGTATATAGGACTAGGATGCTCTAAAGAGATTGGACCGCTTTTTTGCCACTTCTTTGATGTTGGCATGAACGAAAAGAAGTAGTTGCAACTTTGGGTACAACGACGGTTGAGGGTGACTGCAACAGTCAAGGTGGCATTACCGAGAGTTTCTGGTCTTTCGCTGATCAGGTCTTGAATAGTCTTCAACAGTAACTTTACTGAGATACTTTCTACTTCTAGTATCAATTCAAAATGAACCGCCAGCCAGGATTTTCAACAACAAATGATAAATAACTGTTTTTAGCAGTGAAACTTGGAAGATCCGTTTTGGGAAATTATTGATTTTTTTAAATCTGGTCGTCATACTTTTTATCTTTCAAAACAAAATAATCAGGAATGATAGAAAGTCCAACAAAAACAAACCAGATTTTGATCTTGAAATTTAATACCAAATTGAGTTATAATAATTGGTCCAACAGAGGAATGGAAAGTTCTACCCTGAAAAATTATTATATTTGAATCTGCTTAACTGTTGACTATGACCACAAAGGATGTGTTTTGAAGGTTTTATAATCAAAAATGTTTTACGCTAAAGGAGGTAGCGGTAATGCCATTTGAGTTCTTTTGCAAAACGAGAGATGATGAATATGTGCGCTGAGTGGTTGGTGCTAAGCTGTTTCAAATAGTACTGAAACTGAACATCTAAAAGATTGACATCAAGGCTGCCAGAGGTTCTGTCGATGTGGTGCTGGGTAGTGATGAGCTGATTGAGCCAGATGATAGAATGCCTGCCAATGAATAAAAGATTAAGTGTCAGCAAGGCAGTTAGTATCTCCTGGTAGATGTTCAGAGGAGAAAGAACAAATTGTGGCAAGCAGCTGCCTGCAGCATAAAACGTATTAGGTGAATGATAGCTGGGATATTGAAAGAACACTAGTTCAAAATAAAGACTATTGCTTCATTACCACATTTGAAGACTACATGTTGTTGTGACCATTGTTGATCCCAAACATGAGAAGACAATACACTTGGTGCAAGAAATAATTATTTGAATGCAATAGAATATCCCATTGAACCACTGTTGATAATAAAATGCCCCATACCTTAAGGAGCTTGATGCATCAGAAGTCACTGAAATGTCACTGACAACAGGGACTCAAGGATATGGCCAGAAAGAAACCCATTCCAAAGGCCGATAAAATTACCCCACTAGTCAAGATCCTTTGGAACTCTACATTGAGGCGAATTATGTGATCAAGATGTATGAAACCATTAAGGTGCTGAACTAAGACCAAAAGTCGAATGGGCCTGCAACCCGTCCTAATCTTGTTTCGTTGGATTTGCTTGAATGATGGGTAATTGTGTAAAAAATTGCTATGAATAGTTTTCTAATGCATAGAAGTGGAATTAGAGTCCAACTAGCATGGCATGATGCGTAAATTCAATTCACAGCGGCATGCTGGACTGTCAAATGGATTAATTTATCTTCAGTGTATCGTAGTTCTGTTCAATGAAAATAGTGAAACCAAAAGGTTATTTAATAGCGAGACATGAAAAATGGAAATAATAAAGAATGAAGTAAAAATAAGAAAATAAATGATCATTTAGCTTATCATCTAAAATTTTCCAAGGAATTTGATTTACTGTTTGGAAGAATTTGTCCCACAGCGTTCAATTGATACATTGTTTAGCGAAATATTGATCTGTTTTTTCATTAAATTGTGAATATCATATAATTTGTCTTGGTTTCATTTAAAGTTGATTGGTTATCAAAGAACCATTTTGTGACTACTTTGAGTTCTTGGTTGACATTGAATTGGAGATTATTTAAATCAGAATTTGAGCTTTGAAGTGTAGTGTCATCAGCAAAGAAACTAACATGAAATTTAGTATTGAGAGGCAAATCATTGATATAAATTAAAAAGCAATGGTCCAAGTATGCTGCCTTTTGATACATCACAGATGATCGTCTTGGGTGTAGATGTAACATTGTCAATTGTAACAGGCTGTTGCCTTTGAAAAAGATAAGTTTGAAACGATTTGGGTTCTACAACAGTCAAGCTGTAATGGGACAATTTTTGTAAAAGGATTTTGTGAGGGACAGTGTCAAAAGCTTTTTCAGGTCTAAAAAATAGCAATATGATGTTTGCTAGAACGATTGATAAAAGTGTTGTTTAAAAAATTGAGAATACAATGAGTAGTCTCAAGACTTTCGGAAACCAAATTGAAATTTTGATGAAAAAAATTCTTCAAAATATGGTTCAACTTGATTGTAAATTATTCTTTCAAAGATTTTGGAAAAGCTAGTCAATATGGAAATCGGTCTGTGGTTTCAAAGAATATGGCGATCGCCTGCCTTGAGTATTGGCAATATTTAGCTAATTTATAATCACTTAGGAAGTAACCTGTTTGAAGTGATAAGTTTATGAATTATGAGATATGTCAAAGATGACACAATTTCTGAATGGACATATTTCAAAAATTTGTTGGAGACAGAGTCAAAGAGGTGCTATTTTTATATTTCATCTTATTGATAACTTTGAAAACAGTGTTTTGAGATACAAATTTGAATTTAAATGAGTTATCATGATTGTCAGGTAAATACTTCTTGAAATGATCAGTGTTTGGAAAGGTGCTGGCAAGTTTAGGTCCAGATTGTTGGTGATTTGCCATAAAATAATTTTTGTAAATTTTGTAGAAATGGTCCCAATATAGGATTTTTCTTTTACGGACAACTTTGAAATAAATGTTTGCATACTTGTCATATATATTTTTCGTTTCATGATTTTGAATGGTGTTCCATTTATGATATATTTCATTTTACGTTTCCTAGAAATCAATATTCCTCAAATCAATCCAATGGTTGATTTTGTGCTTACGTTTGTTTAATTTTGTTTGAATAATGGGACAAGTATCAACGAGGCATTCTTTAAATTGAGTATGAAATTTGGAAAAAGCTTGCTCAGGATGATCTGAAAGGAACCAATTGTACTCTGAAAGAGAACTTTTGAGAAGTTCCAAGCTATTATCACTTGTAATTCGAAAAGAAACACATGTGGATTTTTGTTTCTCTCTGAGTTGAAAGTAAACAAAGGACATAGATGATCAGATAGATCTGTTGTAATTATTCCTGTAGTTTGTTATATTATCTAAAAGGGTACATGATTTATTGGTGATTCGCGTTGGCCGAACAGTTAGTGGAAAAAATTGAGAATCCATGCAACAGGCGAGTAGATCATTCAGTTTTGGAGATTCAAGAAGCATATGCAGTTTAAAGAATTATGGATAACTAGACCAACAGCCCCGCCTCGAGATGTTGTCCTTTCTATAAAAATATATTCATAGTTTTCTAATGAAATAGCTCCACCTTGCCAAATTTCTTTGCAAAGCAAGTACTTTGATATTGTTTGTTTACAGTCATGTTTCTCTCCTCAAAAAGAACACGGAGTTCCAAGATATGCAAATATTGTTGCTTGTTGGATGAATACAATGTGGAGCTGGATTCCTCTTTCTTGTGGGCAGCCGAGGCATTTGCAAGCGTGATCCTGCTGCAGTAGTATGGTAACTATACAACGGGCTGTCAAGTATAGACCAATCGGTTGGGTTGGATACTGCTGCTTGTTCTCGATAAGCGCGGTCATATGATAACCACGCATAGCCACTGAATTGATGTTAGGTACGAACAATGAACATTTTATACAGCGAGAGATCCCGCCAACTTTATGGATGATAATTCGCATAGCCACTGAATTGACGATAGGTACGAATAATGAACATTTTATACAGCGAGAGACCCCGTCAATGGTATGGATGATAATTTGTGAGAACTATTAAGTAAATCGTAAAGGCTTCCAGCCAAGATAAAATTTCGTTAGCTAGCAGGTCCGCCAGATCAGTAAATTTTCCGCTGGTGATGTTAGCGACAATCTTAGCTGGTACTGGTTAAAAACCGGAACCGATTAAGAACGGTTGAGGGCCAGTTGAAGTAGCAAACAATGGTGGCGAAGACAGTGGTGACGTAGTTGCATTAACAGGAACTGTGCCAAACGGAGGTGCCGTCACTGAAGTCGGTAGCGATGGAAATGTGTCATTAGAGGTAGAAGGTAATAAGAAACTAGAAATAAAAAATAGGACAGAAATGATGCAATCGATTTCCAGTTGTCACATTTTGATCTTGATTTCCCTCTGTCACAGGTAAATTTGAAGCTTGACTATTTCGTTTTGAGCGGGACATTGTGGCTGTTAGAAGATGATAACACGACAAACAACAACGACACGCTATTAACCATTAATCAATGAGATTTGGATATTTGAATTATTTCGAAAATTAGAAAAAATAGGTACTGTAATTAAATAAATTTTGGTAATTACAAAAATGTTGGTTATGAAATTTCAAATATATTTCCAATTGTGTCACCCGATCATTATTGCTATGCTATTCAAGTCAGTCATTATTACTATAAATAAGAATTGTAATATAGTGTTACAATATTCAAAGTATATATTTGTATGCAGTATACGTTGTTTAATATTCGAAAGAAATAAGTGAAAATATGTTTTAAATAAATAGCAAGGTTG
Organism: Haliclystus octoradiatus; assembly: GCA_916610825.1. Lineage (NCBI taxonomy): Eukaryota > Metazoa > Cnidaria > Staurozoa > Stauromedusae > Haliclystidae > Haliclystus > Haliclystus octoradiatus. The sequence continues at coordinate 17,146,300 of OU744449.1, forward strand.
TTGCCGTGATAGACTGCAATATAATTGTTAATAATAGTTCTTCCAAATTACTGGCTTTTGGCTTTCGTTTTGATGGGGTCAAACATACAAATGACTGTCTGGTAGCAATATACCTTTTTCAGGTCTCTGATAACTTTTCAGGATGATATTTTATTAATTCTAGCTGTTGAAAGTCACTAGTTGTATCACTAGATGACTTTCATACTCTCCATGCTCTGGATTTCTGAGTGCATGTAAGTTGTTCGCCAGCAGCATATTGGACTTCATTGATACCACTTTCCTTATAATCGCTGAGCTGATACAGCATAGCTGCTATATGTTTACATTTCCCACTAGCACCAGCTTTGCATTGGCAGTATGCCTTCAGGATAGTAATACCATCAGAAGACAGAATTAACCTGCATTCATATGCAACTGACTTGAAACTTGCTTGAACAATCCCTTTCATAGCAACATAAGCTTTGTCTTAGCACTCATTTAAATACATATCAACAACTTAGCCACATTTATATCAATTGTACCCTGATACTTTGTGTTTCAGCCCTCTTTGACATAGCAGCATACACAGTTCCTGGTCCGAAATTATTGGGTAGACATAATGGAGGTGCTCAGATTAGGAAACTCATAACATGTACTTGAGTCATAATGTGTCGGTGGACTTACATTTTCATTACTAGCACCCACATATGTTATCAGCTGTTGCTTTTGCAGTTTTGTTTGTAAGCCATTGCCCATTTCCGACGTCAACAATTCTGTCACAATTGTTACAGTCAAGATAATAATCGTAACACCTAATAAAGAAAGATGTTAACTATGTTTGTCTGTACTCTGTACCAAAGAAAACAGGAAACGAGACGAAAGTGATTCAGGTTGCCTAGTTTGCAATTCACCGTGGAACAAGTTTGCTTTTTCTGCCTTTTAGACAAGCACCACAGCATTTTAACCTCCTTTTTAACTCAATAAAACTGCAATCTTCAAATCTCAGATCCAAGCCAGCACCATCCACACCAGAAGGTAACAAAATCATAGGATTTAAATCGCTAATTTTAACAACTTTTTCGGTCAACGCCATTGCAAAAATATGAAGAAAAAACCAACTACCACCATGCAACACGGCTCCTGGGTCCATTTACTCACACTCACATTGTGATGTGAAGTCGGTCTATTCAGTTCCATTGCCACTTGTGTTCCACTTGGCAGCCACTTTCACGCAATTTAGAAGCTTAAGACAAAATTAAATCCTAGCCTCAAAGCAATGGGCTTGGGTAATCAAAGACTGATCCCACACATGTCTATTGTCCACTCTGATAGGCTACACAGTATATCTGTGCAGCAGAGCCTGAAGAAGGTGGCATGTTATCGACTTGCCTGTTTGTATATATATTTTTTTATATTTACGCTCTTATTCTGAGCAAATTTGTTAGTGTTATGTACATTTTGCGTTGTTGCTGTTTCCAATTAATAATTTGATATGTTAATTGGAATATTCCAATTAATAAGTTGCCAGCAGTTTGTTATTTAAAGAAAGAATATGTATGTAATATTTATTTTATTTATCTTATTTAACTTTAATTTTTAATAATTATAAATTATTTCAACTCTCTATACTGCTTACAAATTGAACGTAAGATTCAATAGCTTCACAATTTACGATATGATATAATGCAGATGAGCCACATTTTTTACATATTCATTCATCAGTTGGCTTGTGAAATCCATTTGTCAGGAAAATTAGATGATGAAACCCATGCATTGACAGTCTGGTTATAAAATGCCTGTTTACTTTGTTTGACATCATCCATGCATTTGACTCTAGGACTGGAGCATATTGGTGATCACTTTCTAATCTGGATTTTAGCTTAGATTGTGTAACATTTAATACGTTTTCAATTAGGTTGGAGTTTAAATTACATCGTAAATTCAAATCAGTAGTATATGGTGATACAATTAAAAATATATAAACCAATGTGTTTGACGAATAGGCAGACACACCTAAAACACATTTGAAGTACTGAGCTTTTAATTTGTTGAGTTCAAACAAATTTGATAACGAGAGATAGGGGCCAATTACCTCAAAACCTTATGTAATTATCGGAGATAATTTCATTTCAATTATTTCTATAGCTGATTTGATTGAAAGTCGCCTCAAATGTTTAATTAAGCCAATAGCTATAGCAAACTTTTGTTTTTTTCTTTGAAATATGCTCAAGATAAGTATATGATTTCGAAAATGCTACAGCTTCACCGCGGTAAGTAAAATAATCATCTTTAGCCAAACGACCACCTTTACGAAATTTCATAACGTTGGTTTTCTTTAGATTTACTTGGAGTACATTGGACTTGCACCATATAGAAACTAAGTCAACTCCATGCTGGAGTATATTACGATCGGTCGAATAAATTGCCAAATCATCAGCAAAGAATAAATATTTAAGGTTATGCACTGCTTTTAAATTATTTGCTAGATCGGCGATGTATAACAGAAATAAAGTTGGAGATAAACTGTCACCTTGCACAACACCCTGGTTTTGTTGAATAGATTCAAAGATTCTGATACCATCGTGAATACGAATAAAGTTTCCTTGCAAAAGACCACCAATTAATTTTAAGGTTAGACCATCGATACCAAATCGATCTTTCAACTTGGCAAATAATATTTCTCGATTGACGACGTCAAATGCTTTCTTGAAGTCAATGAAAGTGCAGTCGGTTGATTGAGATGTGAAAGAGAATTGAGAATTAATCTCTTCAATTAAAATAGATAATGGCATCAAAGTGTTCTTACCCTCTTGAAATCCATATTGTCCTGATGGAACGAGATGGAAAATATTTGTCTTTAATCGCAAATTTAGCAATGAGGTCAGGACCGTCAAGGGACAACAGAGAAGAGCAATACCGTGGTAGTTATTCGGATCTTGCGCAGAACCATTTCCTTTATATAATAATTTAAATATGCAATCTCTCCATCGAGAAGGTATACAGCCAAATTTCAAACATAGGTTGAACAGTTGTGCCAGAAAGGAAGCAAAATATCCAGGGAATAATACAAATGTTCATTAGTAATATTATCTAAACCATGGGATTTCTTCGTTGATGTTTTGAGAATTGTTTTTAAAACTTCTTCCTCAGTAAATAACTGGTTGTACCAAGGTAAATCGTTTGAGTCCAAAATCAAAGTATTTTCGTCAATATCATTGAAATTGAGCTCTGGAGGCTTGTCATTTGGATCAAGCAGAGATTTGAAATGGGTTGAAAGGGTACTTTCCGTTGGAGTAATTGCACAAGGTTGAGGACTAAAAATAATAACAAAAATTGTGATTCAGTCTCATCCATGTTTCTGTTTAGCACAAAGAGAGGCTGTCTTGACCAGAGCATCAAATCACTACACCATGCAATGATTTCCTTCACAGATCTTTGATAGCGTAACAAGGAGTACGATAGATGAAAATATAGTCCAACAACAGTCAACCGCTACCAATAGTAAAGATATCAGCTATTCACCTAGCTATAGGAGGATGAGTAATATAGTGTCACCACTCAATAAGTACAGCTTTTCAGCTAAAAGAAGATTGTTCCTTAAGTGACAATTAGAAAATTAGAAAAAATCGGGAAGGAACATCAAATGTCGGTAGCAATCTAAATATTAATCCATCCGTTAGCAATGCACTGTGTTCCTAATTTCCCATATGTTGTGCTACCACTGAATGTTTCTGCATTTCTTTGTATTGAGTCTTGCTGTTTTTTGGTAGCTGCTTTTTCTGTTAACATTTTTTCATTTTCAAGCAGTGTTATCTTTGGAGAGCCACAGCTCTTAGGGGAGGAATTCTTGGATCAAGTAGTATACACTTATATATAGTTAGATTTTGGCGGAAAATATTTTAAAATGTAGCACTTATAAATAGTACAATGTTGACTGTGATACGTATTTAGTACTTTCTAGTCATTCCAATTTTTCTGTTTTATGGGAAACATAAAAAAATATTGTTTAACATTAAGAAAATGAGTTGGGTTTTTGAATCGTTAGTATTTATGTGTTAAAAGTTTCAATTTTATATTTTCTTATATGTTTTTGTGTGTTTTTACTTGATAGGCTGCAGCTGTTCAGCAATTCATATCTGACTTGATTGAAGGGATCACAAGTAAAATTGTTGTTTTTTGCTACCATCTTGAAATGGTCAATGCTGTGGCAGAGTTACTTGCTACAAAAACGGTCAAAAATATTGTTATAACTGGTTCAGTCGATTCAAAAACAAGAAATGTATGTACATTTATTATCATACTTATTCTAAATACAACGCATGTGATATTTCGTAGTACTATGCTATTGATTTGGATTTAGGAAGGAAATGACTTATAATTTTTAAATATTTTCTTGTAGGAGCTTGTTCATCAGTTTCAAACAGATATTGATTGCCGTGTTGCAGTACTCAGTATAACAGCAGCATGCACGGTAACTGGGCTATAACTTTCATAGACCGAGCGCCACATAACTAAAATGGCAAGTTTCTCCGGGCAACTTGAAATTCACAAAAAATGTTCATAAAAATACTATAAATACTTCCCCGTTTCTTGTTTTAGTACAATTTTATTGTGGAGCTCACCAGCGATGAATTTATAAATCGTTTCACGGTCAGGGCCTTCTTAATTCATACATTTTGTGGTTTCGTCATGCTTCTATGGATTCGCAAAATTTTGGGAGAACAAAAGAATCAAAGACCATGAAGCTCACATGCAGCCTTTTCTCAAAATGATAAGGCTTTGACCGTGAATTTTTGAAGGGTTTGCAATAAAATTTAATCAAAACAAGAAATAAGGAATTGTTTAACATATTTTTATGAACACTTTTATGTGAATTTCAAATTTCCCGAAGAAACCTGCTGTTTTAGTTCTGTGGCGCTCGCTCTATCAGTTGTATGCACTAATATGATCTTGCAGGATAGTGAGACATATCCTTTATATCTATATGAGTATATGTGACTTGTTAATCTGTTACAGGGTCTAACTCTCACAGCAGCAGATAATGTTGTATTTGCTGAATTGCATTGGACACCTGGCATTATGCTGCAGGCGGAGGATCGATGCCATAGAATAGGACAAGATAATCCTGTTCAAGTCCATTATCTTGTTGCCAAGGGTACAATTGATGAGTCACTTTGGGGAATGCTGCTAAGGAAGGTAATAACATATATTGCTTCTCTATTTTATGGGCTATTTAGAGCCAGGATCCGACAAAAGGTTCAGCATTCTGGAATCCTACGTGTAACCATTAAATCATAGAAGTATAAGATTTCTTCTGAATTTGCTCTAGCCTTGCGGAATCTAGGATTCCAGGATTTCTACTTTTGTCGGACTTTGTTTAGAGCTCAATAGAGGATAAATTGTAATTCTTGTTATTTATTTGTTTATTGTTCAGATCAGTGTGACCAGTATAACTCTAGATGGAGCAATTGGTGATCTCAAGATTGACAAAGAATGCACTGATGAGCAAAAGAAGTTGGAATCATGCAGAGATCGTCTTACAACATCAGAGCAACAGGCTGATGAATCTCTCTCATGTTACTTTTCACAACAGCCATTAAACAAGATGCATGGCTCTCGGGATATTCGAGATTGTTTCAAAGCAAAGGAAAAAGAGGCTGCAATTGAGATTGATAATGACAATGAAAAGGACAGTCAAACCATCCATAGACCCAGTGAAGATGATATAACGGCATCTCCACGTGTATTTACCAATCTTTTTCCTCCGTTGTTGCCTGCCAAAAATCAAGATATTTCAAAAACTGTTTGTTCATCAGAAACTGTATGTACTAGCAGTAATGTACCTCAACAGGAACACAAAAAGGCTGAATGTGTTGTGTCAATCGATACACCTGGATGTAGCTTCACTGAGAAAACATTGCCAAAGCAATCAGAGTTTGTTACTGAGAATGTGTGGAAGTGTACTATGTGTACATTTCTTAACCATGCTGATCTATCATATTGTGAAATATGTGAGCGTCAGAGGTGCGACCAGAACATATCAAACAAAACTGACACAGATTACAAGAAATGTAACAGGACAAGCTTAAATGTATGCAACACCGACACTCCATCTCTAACTGTTTTAGAAGCTGTGTCTACCATTGGTTCAGATGAGAGTGAGAGTGATGCCGATGATGAGTCAGATGATGGTAGCGATGGTGACGATTTTCCTGTTTTTAATATTGGTGCAGCCATGACTAAAATCAAAGCTCAAATCAAAGAACAACAAGCTAAAAGATCACTTGAAAATGCCGATGTACCAAGCCAAGAGAAAGATGATGACTCTATTCAATCAATCACAAACCCGAGCCAGTCATCTGTCGCTATTAAATCAACGGAATTGATTAATGACTTTGAATTTTCTGATGATGATCTCGATGATCTTGATTTGAATGAAATTGATCAAGTGGAATTAAACTTGAAATTAAATATGCCAGGATGTAAGATTAAATTAGAAAAGGTGGACCTTCATTTCTGCATGAGTCCATATACTGATCGTTTCTACCTCTATGATGATGTAAGTAGCATCAATGCATTATCAAGTTAATAAATACACTTTATCATTTGACATTGTGGAAATAATAGATGTATGACCAAAGTCTGATCAGTAATGAGCATTTTTGATCAATACTCTTAGCAAACAGAGCCACCCCTCTAGAAATAAAGTCTGGTACAGTGCTTTTCGTAATGCAATTACATCAACATTACTTGTTTTACCTTCCACGTGATTCAGTGTCCAATCGAACTCAGTAGGCACAACATTGTTTTATCTGTAAGGTAATTCCCTTACCTTCTGCCAGCTCCAAAACAGAGTAATTACATCTAAACTATTGATTATTTTATTATATCAACCATTCCTCTTTCGTTTCTGTCTACTTCGCCTGCCCCTAATTCTATCCTATTTGAATTTGAACCACATGTACCAACATCACATCACGTAATACTATTTATCACCTATACATTTACCTTGACAGGAAAAAAAGCCCTATAAAGTTAATATGAGTATATGTGAGTTACACAGTCAGACTGATTTGCCTGAAGAGATCTGTTCCATTGACTGTTGGAGTCAAATACAGAAGTTTCTTATGGAATGGAATAGGTGGGTGGGCCAGACAAACTGTATCTATTATGTGTCACTGTCATTTTGTCTCTCTTAACATATTAAATTATATTATTAATAGCCTCGGTATGCTGCAGCAAAGTGTAATTCAGTCTTCTCATCGCATATTCAAGAGCCCGTGTACAATACAACTGGATTTGAGAGAGGTTGAGAAATAATTAGATATTTTGATTGTAATTATGAATGATTTAAAATTAGGGTATTTCAAGATATCATTGGCATATTTTGTGTTTTAGGTCAAAGAAAAGACATCATTTAAGCGTTTTCAGGATCTTGTTAGTACCTTACAATTCACCCTTTGAAATAGTTGATAATTGATACGAATATTGACATTTGCAATTTGATTTGTAGGAATCTTTGATTGTCCGTGCTAAAAAGAAAGCTGCAGACATAGGGGGATCAGTCAGGATACTAGGTCAAGGTAGATTAAAGTCAATGATAGAGTCCAGTGTGTTCTTGAAATGTGTTACAACATGCTTGTGCTGTAAGATATTGTTGCACTTATTTCATTGCAAGGTACTGTGCTTTCCTCAAAAAATGATCAGTTGCTTATTGAAAATGGAGTGCCCCAGGTTGTAGATCCAGGGGGTAAACCACTGTGCCTCTCTTGCTTCAAGAAGATTTTTGTTACCGGTGTAGCTCTGTTAGAGAAATACTGTTCATCAAAATGCCAACAAGACTTTCAGGTAAGAAAGAAATTGATACTTTGAAATATATGTAAGGTGTTAAGAATTCCTTGGTAGAATATCACTGTGTTTAATTGATATAAATATCTATTTTCAGGTTAAATGTCACCGTCGTGTCGTTAGAGATCGCCTTCGTCTGAATGAGAAAGGGGAGTGCCAGATGTGTCATTTCAATGCATTAGATGCCTTCCATCACTTGAAGGCATTACCAAAGCGACAGCGTAAAGCTTATTTGATAACTACCCCATATAGCAGATTCCCTGTCAGTCGTTTGAACAGGATGATTGATCTTCCCATGGAAGGAAAGGTACGACACTCAAAGTAGAATGCTAGGCATCGTGTTGTAAATGCCTGGATCACTATTTTTGTTTTCAAATTCACAAGAATTGGAAATGAATACAAAAGGATATGTCTCTATAAAGTAATCTTGTGTAACGTGAAACACTGGTATACTGGTAGTTGCTTTCAGTCTGTGCCCCAAAAAATTAAATGTTAAGAAATATTTCACAACAGCTGTTGATAACATAGGTATTTTGTAGTTGAGCAATCATAATCCTTTATTTTTATTTGATGGAATTTAACAGTTAGGGTTAGCCTCCTTCCATCCCAGCCCTCATTTCCGCCCGGCATCTCACTGAAATGCCGAGATGGAATGAGGCTCAATTTAGGGCTTGATCCAACTGAATAGATTTAGGGAATGGTTTTTAGGCACTGAACTACATTCAGTAGCTATAGCTATTTATGATGTTAGTCCATTACTCTTAAGTCTTAAGCTACAAGTAGTACAGAAATATGCTAATTAATAAAACCATTCAGCATGAAATTGAGGGATTGATTCTCATAAGCACCCAATTTCATAGGAACATACATATAGCCTCTTTCATCTACTCAACATCATATATAAACTAAGAATAATACTGTTAAGAATGGGTAATTTATGACAATTCATCCATTCAAAATCATGTCACAAATTTATATTTGCATTGCTTGAAATGTATTTGTGTGTTTCTTGGAATGAACAGGAGTATGGATTTTAAATATTTTGTACTTTTGTAGTTCTGGGAAGCGGATCATATCCAGGCAGTATCAGAAGGCGGAGGAGAATGTGGCATTGAAAACTACCGAACCCTTTGCACACCATGTCACTTAGATGCAACCAATGAACTTATGAAAAGATTGAGGGAGAAACGAAAACGACGAATTGATGAAACCACATAGATATAATTATGTCAATTAATGTAATCCTATGTAATTCAAATACTGTGTGTAAAAACTGCAATAAATAGAATAATTTTAAATTCCAGGTATTTGTTTTCAATCAAAAATTCAGAGTAGATGTAAATAATTAGAATATTTATAAAATATATTTTTCCAGTTTCAATTCACATAAACAGTTGTCCTTTCTTCTTTGAAACATTTCTCCTTTTCTCAGAATACCAAAAATTGTAAGTTTGATTAAACCTAAATACTGGTTTCTTATTTTTGAGAAGGGCACGTTTTCTTTGTATGGCCTGGTTGAAAAAGCAAAAGCAAGCAATCAACATAATTATTTCATTCTGGCAACTGAGTTGTAGATAAACACAAACTATTAAACATCAAAGTTGTGATTAAGTTAAAGATATTTGATGCAATAGAGACAATCGTTCCCAATCGTTTCCCTACAACTATATTGAGCAAAAGACAATAATTGCAACAATTTATTTTTTTGTATCCAACAAAGTTTTGGCCAGTATTATCAAGTTTGAAATAAGACTTTCAAAAAGGTTTTCTGTAAACGTTGTAAAAATGATTCAATGAGGATAATGATGCCATTTTTAAGTTTTTTTTTGCTCTGAAAATCAACAATTAATTAAAAACATCCTATATCAAAATATTAATTGACTGAAACACCTGATATATGAACCCTAGACACTGTAATTGTTATTTGGAATACAGGTATAGAATTGAATTTGCAGAAAAGACTATCAGTATAATTGTGCTGAATACTGATTCCATATTCCGTCGCCGATGTCCACACGAAAATTGACAATAATGGTCTGGCATTACCTTCTTGTCGACAAATACTACATTGTCTTCGTTTAGTTCCAGTTTTCGCTTGACCAGTCTTTCCTTTGCTTTGGTTCTGTGGTTTGCTTGCATTTCTCCGTAGAGGAGCATCTTCATCGGCCCATTGAAAGAAACCACATGACTTAGGTTGTTGGAATTGGCAACAGAGGAAAGGGCGGCCCTGATTCGGACCTTCTTTTGATACTTTCCGCCTGAAAAATCAATAAATAGTAAAAAAAACTGATACCTTCACAATAGCAAAGACTCAATGCACAGATGACTCTTACGTCACAGCAGGTTGTCCACATTGACATTTCTCATTGTCATCATTTGTACTTTGAAAGGATCTTGATGGACCTGGAACTTAAAGCAAGATAACACATAATCATCTAATTAAAATTAATATTACACGATATCATAGTTATGTATTGTAGAATACATTACTCAATTTTTAAATGTTGGTTCGTACCATTTGCTTGTCGGTCAGGTTGTTGGTTTTGAGTGTCATCAGCCCAGAGGAAAAAGTTACAACCATTATCACGTTCTGAGCATTTGAAAAATTGCCTCCCTAAATAATGTTAAAACAGTAAGTTAACATGTAATGTTACTAGAATCATAATTTCCATAACTTGGTAAGTAGCGTGGGATACTTACCGCAATTAGGTCCATCCTTCCTTACAGTCAAAAGAATGGCAGTTTTTTGGCATTGGCATATCACATCATTTCCACTTGCAGAACTAACAATAATATTAAATATACATAATTATAAATACATATATAAAAATGAAGAACCAATAATGCGAATGTCACACTCATTACTTTGTAACAGGCTGAACAGTATTGCCTGCTGCTGGTCGTTGTTGCAGTTGGAGAGATCGCTTTTGCTGTTTCTGCCTAGTATCAGAGGTAGGTTTGTTAGACCTGTTGGCATTTCTATTGTTTGCGCTGGCAGATTGATTTCTTGCATTACTTGAAGATTGATGATGAGAAACTAATACAAAAGAAAAGACAACGTCATATATTTACGTACAGTCGTTAATAATGTTTGGAATCACTAATTTATAAAACATGTATAAAAATATGAGTGTTGCTAACCACTCAATGTGAAAAAAGCCATGGGTTTGTAAAGATTTTCTTGTGGGTTCATGAACAGTTCATGTACCAAGTAATGAAAATGAAATTGCTCAGCTTTTCAAGAGGACGACTCAATGAACATGTCATGAACATTCCAAGAATGTTTCACATGAATGAACTCATGAACTTTTTTCACAGATGAATTCATCTAAATTTGTTTTCTAAACACTCATCACAGACAATTAACATTCTATTTTACTGTATGACCTCGTTATGGCAATTTGAGGCAATACTGACTCAAGTTTCATTCTACTGTTATTAAATTAAGTCATTAAACCATTAATACAAGCTTTCAAAATAATTACTAAAGAAGATTCTGATCATAGGAAGGGACGTAAATCCCTTGCTGGAAGTTTATCTAAAATATAAGCACATATATTAGTTATGTAATAGTGATTTTAAATTAAAAAGAAATTAAAATGATCCAATTTTTATGAGCTGTTCATGAATGGTTCACGAATGGTTCATGAATAGTTCATAAACTCAACACATTTTCACACAAGTAACGCTTAAAGCAACTGCGACTGATGATTGATATAGCAATTTTACTTACTATCTATTCCTAAAAGGTTATGGATGAGGTCATCACAGCCACCAATACATCCAATGTATCTGAAAGACATAATACTGCATCATTAAAAGATAGTAACAGATGGTTTAATGAAAACAAGCAATTACATATATGATCACCTGTTGGAATTAAAATGCAGGCAATGTGCTACTATCTGGGGTAGCTGAAGGCGAAATATTTGAAGGGGTCTTGAATGTGTGGATTTATTTATTAGCGCATCATTTCAGATATTCATTAAATTGATGAGACACTCGGGTAGAAATGCCTTGATGTAGGAAGGATGCAACACATGCCAAATGACAACTCAAAATGACAGTTAATAAAATGTCCATGATAAGTTCATGAAACCATGCCATCAAGGGTTCATGAACTGTTTGTAAAATGACCATTGAAAGAGGGGCAGCACATTCCAATGATGTCACTGTCTACAAGTTACTACTTCACAGGCATCTACGCTTACTTAAAAACCTGGTCTATATGCTAATTACTTTTGTCAAGTCAATCATTTGATGTTCACTTCGATGTTTATGTAATTCTGAACCTTGGATAATACAGCAGTGATTTAAATACAAATCCCTACATTATAAGCAGATGTAACTCCATATTTAAATTAATAATGTCTTTGTGATGTTACCGTTGTGGCAATGAAGGGGGTGCACTCCTTGGATTAGAAATCAACTTCAGTTTGTAAACTTTATTGGCAGGCAGTGAAGAGCATTTTGAACATGTTTCATCTTGTATTTCAACCAAAGTGATGAATTTAGGAAGAAAGATTGAAGTGCGACACTCAGGAAATCCACTACAGCCAATCATCCAGCTAACAAAGGAAAAAAGGTTCATAAATAGGAAATTAAAAAGAAGATGAAGATAATATACAAAGGCAAGACCACCATTAATGACATGATGACTAATTGAAGGCCAAATTTTGTGGACAAACTAGTTACATAATTAAGCAATGCCATTGCAGGGAAGTGATTTCATTGTGGCAGTTTCATTGTTAACAATACAAATGAGAGGAAAATTATGTGTTAATCCCAAAATACGAGATAATTGCATCAACATATTGTATTGCTGATGCAAAGGTGTTGTCAACTACTTTGATTTCAAGAAATGATGGACCCCTTGTTTTAAGTTACCTTTGAGACCCCTAGATACAATATGCTTGCATCATTCTGATGATATGCGGTACCTGTTTTCTTTTGTTTTACGTAGCAACATATCCATTGTCTTGCATTTGGGGCATTTTCTGACAACCGGTAAAGGAGCGTTAGCATCTGTACCATTATTTAGAATATCTACCAGAAATGTATAAACAAAATTTTTAATATGATGCTAGTGTTGAAAGAGATTCAATTGAATGGCCAATCCTATCTTGTGTAGTACTGTAGTTAGTTGTAGAACAGTAGATGCTGTTATTTGATGGAAGAGCACCAGGGGTACACAAACTGATGACTTAGAACAGGATTGTATTATAAGTAATTATGATGCATTATGTACTTTGAAAATCAATGATAATCTGCTGTAAAGTATCTAAAGATTGATCTGAATAAAGAGGGATACTCAATTAGAAAAAGGAGAGTGGAACACTAGGACAGGCATATTTGTTGAATTCTTGAGGATTGGCGTTAGTCAGTTAAATTAGTTCACCAAGAAGTTATTAGAGTGTTCCCTGATTGAGCCTCGATGTCTCTCTGAATTCAATTTGTCTCTCAGATCAACACATCTCGTATCTTGCATATTCCATGAAATATCTTCTTACTACGATGGATACTTAATGGCAAAACTATCAAGAGCTAGCCAATTAAATGCACCAGCCATTACAAAGCAGCTGCACGCAAGTCACCGAATCATTATCAAGACCAAGTAGTCTTTACATACGGTACAGGGTATATATTAGTTTGATAGTTTTCAAATCATAATTTAAACAAGAAAACAATCTTGATAACTGGAAACCTTTTGAATTTGTGAAAGCATTTCAGAAACCAGGTTCCCAGGATCCCGTATTTTGCGATTGCATGTCTACTCTAAAAACTTCATACAAGCATCAGGTAGTTGTGGTTGCATAGACATTAGATGTGTCATCTTTGAGATTAGCAATTAGCAGAATTGATTTTAAATGGCTCTAAAACTCAACATAATCAACCCACCTTGGTCTGCATTATCACTGTCAACGGGTTGCCCAAAATAGTGAGCCAAAGAAGTGTCTAATTTATCAATCTGAAATTAATAAAACAGTAAAATAATACAACTGGTTCTAAAATGAAGTAACATGGCATCAAACACAAGCCACAAAAGAGCAAACATTACAATATAGACCTAAAAGTCGCCTTTATGTAAAGTGTTGAAATTGACAGAATGGATGAACTAAACAGAGTGATGATTTGATTGTTTGAAAGCAGCAGTTTTTAAAGATGAATACTACTTCAAAGCAGGTCTGTTTGACTGTGATGTAATATGATCTGCCCATGACACATGATTCCTACAATAGAAGCAATTTCATAACATTGGGAATTCATTAGGATGAACTTCTGTTAAAGCAGTTCATGAATGTTGAATTGTCCAATTTCTATGCTGTTCATGAACATCATTGAATCTTTCACAGGGGAACCCATGTATCAATAGACACATCTTGTCAGTCACATTGGACATCAGCGGTAGTGGTGAAATTGCTATAGCATTGCCATCAGATTGAAAGGTATTGCATTCTGAGAAAGACAATGATTTCAGCCAACAACGGAATTCCTGTTTCTCATTCTCAACTTAACCAATCTGACAAAATCTTACTTGTCTACAGGCCTCTTCAAAGACATGCTTGTACTTTGCTATCTGGATGCGTAGTACATCTAAACAAGTGAAACAAAAATCATAATTACCAAGGGAACGGAGGAGTTTAGATTGATGTAGAGTGATTCCCTAATTAATCTTTTGATAATCAATTGAAAAAAACGTGAGTCATGATTGGCGGATTTGTACCACATGTTTTGCAGTTATGTCAAGACAAACCACAACATTCCTTGGCAACCACTAAAAGTATATGAGTTTTCATGCTATGTCGGCTATATACCTATACATGCACGGATTTAACCAAACAGCTAGAACATATGTTTTAAAAATGGCGACGAGAGATAATTGATGTTCCAGACAAAAAGGCTATGTTACATGATTATTAAAATGATTACATCACTCTCTTAAATGGCCATCGGAATTTAGACCTACTTGTTCACTAACAACAAACGCAAAATCCACATCGTAAACGAGTCCACACAGTTCGTTGTTAGTGAACTTGTGGGTCTAAATTCAGATAAGCCACTCACAAGAGTGATGTAATCCCTTAATATACTGACCTTCTTTAGATTTAATACCATTGCAAATACTGAAATAGACAAACACAGAACCGTTGAACCAGAGTGTTGAACAACCAAGAATAAAACACCGTACCACTGAAAAACATGTAGCTTGTAATAAGAGTGTTCGTATAGGCATACATATTGTATTGGTTTGGCTTCTTTGTTATCCCAAACTATGTCTCTATACTTATGAGTGTGCATACAAAGATAACCATTGCCGGATTTAGGTATTAAAGCAAAGCACTGGCCCAAACTAAAATATATCTTCTCCAAATTAAAATAACCACTGGACTTCGTTGAGTTTGGAACCAACCTCTGACTATTTGACAGAGAAGCAAACCAATGGGATACTTACTCTTTTAAGTCAGATTCAAGGTTCGATCTCAAGAATGGTTTAGACATATTGAAACCCATTGCATCATAGCCTATTGAAAAAACAAACTGGGATCAGAGTCTGACAAAAGTGGGAATCCTGAAAGGCTAGAGAAAATTCAAATTGATATTTGTAATGATTTATTGGTCAAACAACAACAACAAAAAATCAGAAGAAAATGCTGAAATGCTTCTAGGACTTCTGGAAGCTGAACTTTTTGTAGGACCCTCCCCTGAGAAAAGTAGTTCAGGAGTTCATGAACAGTTCATGAACCACTCATGAACGTTAAAAGGCCCCAGTTTTTATGATCTGTTCAGGAAGTTTCATGAGCTGATCATAAACAGTTCATGAAAATTGGGGCCATTTATCGTTCATGAACTCATGAGCTGTTTTTCACAGGGGCTGACTGGGGTACAACAAAGAACTACAAAATTAAGATACAGAAGTGATAATTGTATTAACATGGTAATTATATTATTGTGATAAAAAATATAGCAATACTGGTAGAAATGGAAGTAAACTCAAGCACAAAATCGTTTCTCCTTTTTTAGAACTCCCCCTGCAAAAAATTAGCTCAGTTCATGAACTGGTCATGTACACCTTATAAACAGTTCATGAACAGTCCATGGACATTGAATGGCCACATTTTCATGAACATTGAACAGTTCAAGACAATTAGCTCATTTAACGTTCATAAACTGTCTTCATTGGGGTCTGAGCAGATGGATGTATAATAGACAAAATACAAATCCATATTTAACAATTAACTGTCAGATGAACACATGATCAACAGTGAGTAACATGGACAATGGTGTGTGTACGTCTAGAGATCTATCAGTACTTTACACCATACATATCCTACCATCAACTAAACCAATTCCAAGTTCGCCAGGTACAAAGCTAAGATCTTGTTGCATAGCAACATAGGCCCTAGTCTTTATTGTTTCGATATGTTCAGCATGAGTAGCATCAGTGCCTAGACAACAAAATTGTCATTACAATACATTTTAAAGATAAATGAGAGTTAAAATTAATTTGTATTTCAAACAATTTGAGGATTCTGAAGTGAGCATGATATTTTTGGTGAACTGAATGCAGTCAGGTTTAATGAGTGTTGCTCTCTTACATGGTATGAAAATGTTGATTAGGATCTGACAAATCATGTTGTTCAGATTATGGTATGTATGCCATAAGTAATAAATGATCGCAAGAGAGGCCATCCAAAGCGGAAATTATGATTAATGTTATGATGAATTGGGTTTAAACCATAACAAACAAACTCAGTTAATATCAATCAATCAAAGGAGCAACCGCAACATCATTTTCAATGGTGCCAACAGCAACTATGCATGTTGATGAGGTGTGCCCATGAACCTACGGTAAGTGAGTCTTGTGAATATTTCATTGGGAGCGATGACCGGGACACAAACAGAACAGTGAAATTTTTTTGATTTTGAACAAATACTTTCTGATGAAATAATATATGATCATTTTTCGAACGTTCACAGGAAACAGGGATTATGGATTAGGGAAACAGGAAATAGCACCCACCAATGCCGTGCTTATCCATCAATGCTATGAGATCAGCTTCTGTGAGTAATGGTGGGGCAGATGTGTCACCATCCAAACGCTAAAATAAATTAAATGGAAAAAAATAAAACTGTGTATGAAAATGATTCCAATTTGTCAAAAATGTGTGTATCAATGCTAGGTTATGATTCACAAAGCCATATAAGTACATGAACATTTAGCTGTATAAAGACCAAACAATAACCGGTGACTCCCCCAAGCTGCGCAAATCGAGATTAAAAATCATAACTAAGCTAAGCATAATCAAATATTTGCAGTATCGTAGTCCTTTAGATTGATAGTTCAAATGTGAGAACACAATTCAATAATTTCACTTGTAAAACTCACTTGTGAATGTTTTAGTAATTTAAAGATATTTTCCAAAATTAAATTAATTTGATAAAAAAAATTAAATATATTGCTTACTGGACATTTGGTTAATAGTTAATTCAAACAATGCAAGACAAAAACACAGGAATGAAATTCATGGATGTTTGAAAGCAGAACTGTACAGTCTGATCTGAAAAATTCTTAATTGCCATGTTCATGGGGCTTAGGAGAAAATTTGCAGAATAAAGAAGAAATTGAGCAGATGTTTTCCGTTAAAAGGTTTTTTCGTTTCATAAACGAGTTACCACATGGCTGTCATCATTAACAAAATAAATGTCTAACCTCGATTGATGTAGGTTGAAATTGATCCCCTTCATTGTAATGAGGTATGACCTATGAAATGATTCAATCAAAACTATAAAATTTGTTACTGATAGTCAAAATTAGATCATATAATAGTTTAATGACGAACCCTTCCACTCCAACGATCATATGGATAAACATCTAGGTAGTTCCGTTCAAGAATGATTAAACCAGATGTAGAAAACTGCAAAATATACAAATGTATTAGCACACATGGCATTGAATGAAGTTAGATAACTAGTAAATCATACTCATACTTCTTCATTGTTTATAGAAATATTAACAGTCGTTTCGTTTCCCTCCGCATCCTGAAATGAAAAAAGAAAAACATGTAGGAAGTAATACATTGATTTCAATCACAATTATATGCTTTGTCCATTTCATCACTCATCAAACAGGTGTTTTGGAAATGATCTGATACGCTGTAGTAAATAATGCTGAAGCATAGTAGGTCAAGTCTGTCATAGGGTTGGTAGTGGGGCAACAGCATATTGATCGAATATTAGATACATGCATGGAAATTGACAAGTACAGGTAGGCGACCCAAGCTCTCTAGTAGTGGCAGAGAAATTGGCTAATTACCGTGTGTGTGCAATAATGATACATGATATGGTAAGTGTAATCTGTGATTTGTGTGTGTGTGTGTGCCTGTCCCAGATTAAGTGTTGGGGAATCACTATTACCACAGCAGCCTATTTTGCTAGCTGCTTTGCTTTATTCTGGCAATCTGGCGTTCTATTTTATAACATGCTGGTTTGAGTATAAAAAATTTAGAGATGCTAAAATACCTTATCACAGCAAGCCAGAAAATGCCTTGTTACCAATTCATACACACGTTTCTCATTTCCCTACATCGGAGAATGCAAACACGACAACAAATAAAATCTAAATGCTATAATAGATGCTGATCTAGGTGAGTCTCAATATAGATATAGAAATACTGTAGATATTTTCAATAATTTTATATTTTGTGAAGCGTAGCAAAATAATCTTGAAGACTGCCTCCCTGAAGATCCTTGAAAAAAGGAATCTTTTGAAGAGGATTATAAAATAAATTGTAAAAAAGAAGAACTCAAGAATTGTAATATGACAGTTCACAGTATGACAAAATTAATCATTGATGTTACAATAGGAATCATCAACGCATGCCATACAGCAGTCGGAAATTGATAGTTTATCTACACACCTGTAAATTACAAGAATACTTTGTTGGATGGATAGGGGGATGAGCGTTGTCTGTCTTTTTACCTTTGCGAGGGCATGGACCATTTTGTAGAACACGCTGGGCAAAAGCTAAAAATGAGAACACATCTGTAGTTGATAATTGAAATAGTAACAGACAAACAGCTTCTATGATATCAATTTTGTCACATACCAGTCTTCATTGTCTGGTAAACGAATCCATGGATAAGTCAACCCAGTCATCAATTTAATATGTAGTCAGAATGCTATTGGAGTTGGATTTACATCCTGACAGCCTTTTTTAAACAACGGATTTGGATAAAACTTTTTCTCTATTTGTGCATGTTGTTGTTGAGTTTTTACGCAGCGCATCTGCTGTTCCCCGTCAAAATTGACCTTAAACATGGCATTTTGGAGATTCTAGTGTCCAACTTTTTGAAATCAAAAAAGGAACAATTTTATTTTCCACAAGAGAGTTTGCCCATGATTTTTTACCAACATACTACGTTTTAATTGCTACACGTAAAAAAAATGTTGGAATCGTTTCACTTGATGATGTGTGATAAGTATATGCTAAAAAAGTGTTAAAAGAAAAGTTACAACTTTGAAAGTATAGAGCTCTTTTTGGAATACTGTACTAGTACCCAGTTGAACGCGATGCGAGTAAATTAGTGTGAAATTTTACTCTTTGGGGGGGGGGGGGGGTCTCAAGAAAAAAAAAGAAAAATCTAGCTTACTTAAGCCAGTATTCTGCATTCTGGTATCTAGGGGGAATTTAAGCTGTGAAGTAGAAATCACAATGCCATCATTTTACCGGTATGTGGAAAGACTGGACATACTTGTTATTGGTTCTGATTATGCGACATATTCATTTCCAGTACAGGCATCTTATGGCTTACTTTAAAGGTTAAAAATTTCATTCAAACTTCTAAATGACATTTCATATAAATCATATAAATACTACAATACTGTACAATGAATGCCTGCCAGTGTTTTGTTAATTGTATTAGATTCTCAAGATGTTTTCAATTCGCTGATATCTAATTATATCGGCAATCTATACCATTTGCAACTGGATTCCGCTGTGACAGACGAAATGATCTGCAGTTTGTACATTTTCATATTATAATGAACTAATTATTATTTCAAATTAATAAAGATTTATTTCAAAATTTTAAAACTTAAAAAGTAAATAACATATGTCTATATATATGTGTACATAAAAAAACTGAAAATTAATAAATATTAAATCTAATTTTTTTTTTTTAAATCCTATTAATCTAAAGTCAAGCGTTTATGAACTAATTAATTATGTAGGCCTACTCATAAAATTGTTTCTACCGGTATGCATTAAGAAAGCTCCCTCTCACATCAGAATACTATAATTAAATACTTATTGGGGGACCGCATCCCCCTCAGCCAAGGCTTTCTTAAAATCCATGCTTTATGCTTTTCTGTTGGCATTTCCAAAACGATAAAGTGATATGGAAGGGAATATACGGCTATAAAAAACAGATACATACTTCATAGTCAATAGAGTAGAATTTCTATTCGATTGACTGTGATACTTTGCATAACACTAAATGTGTAACAAATTTGGGCTGAACATTTCATGGGTTAATAAATGTGTGAAAAGAGCATAATATACATACATAGTTCATTGTTAATAATAGATTGAAGTAATAAAATAAAATAATCTATAAAAACGCACAGCCTAATCCTTGATATCTTTTATGCAAGATGAATATGGAAGAAATTATTAGCTCGCTGTTTGGACTATTACCATCATGTTGAACTATCAATCGTCACACTTTATGGGCGAAAAGAGGACAAACATTCAGACAGGCACGGCGATTTACGCTCCATTTGTATATAGATGTTATACTATAAGAAAAGTAGCTAGCAGGATAGGGATGAAGAGTTAAACTTTTAATGAAAAAAAAGTAAACAATTCCGATATTTCGACATACCCAGTACTTAGTTATACATTATTTACTTACCACCCCATTGTGAGTCATTGACTTGTAACTCAACAAGTGATTGCAGATGGAAATCTTTTGGGAACATATTTGTTTCTGTACGAGGATAGCTGATAAACCTATACATAAATTGAAAAAGCTGTGGTCATCATTTTTTTAAAGTAACGTGATAAATAATGCTTTTGTCCTCACAGGAATGATAGAAACAAAATTGTTGATTTGTAGCAGAGAATGTATTTAATACACACCCACTAGTATAAAGCTTTTCTGCTATCTTCATGGTTTCTTTAGCACTAATCTTCAATTTCCTGGATGCCAGTTTCTCTAACTCCTAAAAAATAAGGAGGTTGAGCTTCAAAATAACAATAGTTGCTAACATAACTGTATAATGGTAAGTTCATTGTCATATAAATCTTACAACAGTGTCCAAAGGGAAGGGTCGCCATTTATGCTTGGGTTTTGATAGCACTTTAACAACATGGGCGGTTGGATCCTATAAAACCAATAAAACAGCAATATTGATATCTAACTGTGTTGGATGATGACATCAGAGAAAATCAAATGTACCTGTATACAAATGTTGTAGAAAACATCCCTTGCTCTTTGTTGAAAAAGACGACCTCTAAAAAGATCAAATAAGAACATTAAAAAGAGATCTATGGATAATTACATTTGAAGATTGCAGAACTTGCACCGTGGAAACAATGTTTTGCTGGAAAAAAAATTGTTTAAACCGTAACTAACCAGCAATCAGTTAGCCTGTGTTACAGACCGCGACTCATTCACGAAAGAATAGGGTCTGTGTGAATTGCTCGGTTTCTCTGTCCGGGCCTCGTACCAGAATAAAATTTATGTCACATAATTATGCAAGATTAAGGTGATTCTGATCGGGATTCTCACATTATTTTGTTTACTTTAGTTGACATGATTGCAATAAGTTCTATTTTAGGCTTCGTAGCTATGACAATTAATTGATCTAACAGATATGATGAAATTTATTCACTAAAGAACAATAGATTTACCATGCATCGATCAGAAACTTCCGCTCCAGGTTTCTGTGAAGTGGATGGACAGAGAACTGCGCAATCACACAGACCCTATTCTTTTGTGAATGAATCGCGGTCTGTAACGCAGACCAGCAATCAGTATCACATTCAATGATTTTATAATATATGATGATATTGACTGTATTGCTTTCTGACTCTAATAAGTGACATCTCAATGTAGAGTTAAGACTTCCATTAATTTTGAAAATGTTAAGACGATTTGGCCTTCCATATGATAAATCTAGCTGTTCCTATTTCACATTCAGATACATACAGAGATATTCAGGTATACCGCCTGCCTGAATGCTTTATTGAAATTGATCAATAAAATAACTATATACTCTGTAGTAACTAACCGTTTCCAGTTAAATTCTGCATGGCAGTCATCTTTTGAATGAAGAACTAGCAATGGAAATACATGAGAAGATACATACATTAGCCAAGTGTTTAGGAAATAAAAACATACCCACAACACTGTAAATTGATTTGGACGTACCCTTTATTTTGTAAAATTTCTCAGAGATAAAGTTTTGTACTTGTTTGAACTACAAAATAGAACATCTCATGTTTAAGCCCTCAATGAAAATAAAAGCTATGGGGTACAGCTATAACAAATAAGACAATTTCCCCTGTTTCAAACTTTGCTAGGCCATTATAAAACGCAAATGACAAAGACAAAATAAAATCAACTGACAAAATAAAATCAACCGACAAAATAAAATCTAAACGATAAAAGGAATCTTATATTTTGTTTAGTCCAATGAGTGTGCATGAGATCTCAAATCTCAATAAAGATGTGTAAATTGTTCTTTTTGATTAATAAATTATTATTTATCAAATTTGAGATAAATGACAGCGATAAAGTAAACATGATTGGCAATCTTTCCTTACATTCATAATAACATCGTCAGGCAAGAGAGTGATGATGGAAATTTACAAAATATATATAAAGAAAAAAATAACTAATTAGCAAAATGCAAATCATACAGCGTAAAATTATAACAAAGAGTGCATATAATTAAGCAAAGAACCGGTATTTCACAGAGTCTAATATATACGTATTGAGTGTAGGCTTGATCTGCCATATTGCAAGCATTTCATGAATAAGGTATCTTTTGATAACTCTGAAATTTCTATGGCAATTGCGGACAGTGATACCATACGAATGTGGAGGATGCAATACATGGCCGATCTGCTATGTCCATCAATACGCAATTAGACTATGTGAAATCCCAGCACGTTGTTTAATTATTAGCATTATTTGCTATAATTTTATGCAGTATGATTTGCATTATGCTAATTAGCTATTTTTTCTCTATAGGCCTATATATTTTGTAAATTCCAATATCATTCTCTTGTCTGGTGATGTTATTATGAAGATAACCAAATATTGCCAATTATGTCTCTTTTACCACTGTCATTTAGATCAAATGTTATTTTTATGACTTGAAACCAAATCCAAAACAACAACGAATAGCCTACTACTAAGGTCCGGACATGACGTTTTGAATATAATTGGTTTGATTGATGGCAGAATTACAGATGGAGAAATTAGCGAACTTTAGTTGATCTCAAACTTAAAATGTACAGCAGCATAAAAATGTTACCTGTTTCCAAAATAAAGAAGGGAAATTGCACTATTCAATTATGTCAAATTTTGTTTCTCTTTAAGAAAAGCATTCATGCAAGGGTTTTGGTGTTTTGCCTTGATCTACTGTAAAACTATTTCACGTTTCAAATGTCACATCTCCAAGTTACATCAAGCTTTATTGTTTTGATTTTTGATAATATATTTTGATTTGAGTCATGAAAACCTTGTCCCAGCTCTATTGAGATTTCTTGCACACTAATTTCTTGATTATTAAAATTGCAAGAATCGTAATTATTTACTTCATCTACTGTGAATGGTTTATGAAGCTTATTAAAGTATCACATGGTCCATGAATCAGAATTGTTGATGAATTATGTAAGTCAATGCGCAACATCACATCTTACTAGTCACAGTCGTATCTTTGTGTGAAATGTAATGTTTAGGATGTGTCAAATGTCATGTTGTATATTTAGTAATATTGTGTCAGCTGTCCACATGATTGTATAGTTGTATAATGCGTGGACTGTCCTCATCATCATTATTCATCATTATGTCTGATTGTCATAATTAGTGATGTGTTGTGGTTAGTTAATACAGTTGAACTCGGTTAATATCCCCTCTTTTAATGTCCCACCTTACTTAATATCCCCACTTAAAACTGATTTCTATTTTCGATTCTCCATACAAACTCTCATATTCCTACCTCGCTTAATATCCCACCTCGCTTAATGTCCCGCTTTTTATCCGTATCAGAGGGGGGATATTAAGCAAGTTCGACTGTAGTGGCATTGTCTCAGAGATATTATGATATTATTTGTGGTGTGTATTCTTTCTTTTGCCTGTAGAATGTAAAGTCATGTACATGACATCACTTGTGTGTTTTCTGTCTTATCCATGTGACCATGTCAACCCTATTATAATCTTACAATATGCATGCCTCGTTTACAATTTATATCGACTTGCAGTGACAATATAGCTCTATGCCATAAAATCGCAATGCTCCACAACAAATTTATTATTATAATTCCATCAGTAAATATGAGAGATTTCACAGCAGATGAATTAAAATATATGACGTAAAGTATCATAGACCTAGAATATTGTATTACAGATAATATGAACAAGCAACATAGCTCACCCGTTCTACAACAAAACCTAATGTTGGAAATTGACAGCTACCTAACAAATAAACCAATAGAAAACTATCAATAAAGAAAAATAGATGCCGGTAGGCCTAGTATTATAAAATAGAAAAGCGAAACTTTAATTTATCCCTAATTTCGAAACACTGTCAATTAAATGCAATACAAGCAATCTTTGATTTGTGATTCGCAATGAATTCGGATTTCATGATTCGGCAACATGACATGGCAAAAAGTATCCCAAGTAAACAAGAACATGTTTTCTGAGCAAGGTTTGACGATTTGAGCAGTTGTCAAATTGATACGATATCTGTGATAATTTAAGACCATGTTGCACAATATTTGTGATAATTTACCACTTCAGGTATATTGATACAACATTCGTCATCATACATTCAAGGGGATGGCTTGTTGAAAAGATGTTAGATATTTCTATTTTATAAATCAATTATTAAACAATTTCTTGTGCAATATTGGTTATATAGTATAAGCACTCAGGTTACTAGGAGTCACTCAAAAGGCTTCAAGAATCACTTTTCATGGTGTCTATATAACACATATTGCACAGAAAGTATTTAATATTTGCATAATATTGATTACGTTAGCAAATAAGTGTACAATAAAAAATTATAATTATTGTTGATATCAAATCAAAAATTATAGTTTTGAGAATTTTTATGAAAGGCACAATACAATCAAGCCTTTTATAACAGTCACTTTTTCAATTGGCTAAAATTGTATTTTCTGTCCTGTATATAAATGCCATCTGTAGGCCTATATAGTGGTCAATTTATTTACCTCTTATAATTGGCTGTTAAAAACAGGTTTTACTGTACATCTACATACGTTTAGCAAACAACAACTACACTACAGTCTACTACAGGTATCATTAATAGGCTACCAATATAATTGGGTTATGAAGTAGTGGCAGTGAATTGCAGAAAGCAGACAACTTTGAATAGAATTTTAGAAAATTTCACATTTTCAAGGTGAGTTTTGAGTCTATTTATCCAAATGAAAGTGTTGCTAACAACAAACACTGCTCAATTATTATAAATTATTTATGCATCGGTTGTATGAGATGGTTAGATATATATGTTTTTGTCTTCAATATCGTAGATTGTTATCAACATTAACTTTCAAGTTTATATACAAAAGAACAGCAGCTAAATCACTATTAGTTAGAACATAATGGAGCAGAAAATGTAGGAGAATGTTTACCGTAGCTAATCAATTGCCCTTCAAGTACTTCTGGAAAGCGTCTTTGAAATCTCAGAGTCTGAAATCTTGTAAAAGCCGCTCCTGAAAAATTGTAAATGTATTTATTAACATGTAAATCATCACCATTGCATTGCTTAAAATAGTGTAGTACACTTGGTTATACATAAGATTGTTAAACCCCTTATCTCGAATCCTCAACATCACAATAATTTGGCCTAGGTGCTTGGTTGGATAGCAGACCTGACACCACCAACCAAGCTCCAGTCACACTGCTAAGTCAGTGGAATTCCTAGTTATACTTACCTTTGTCAACCAACAAAGGATGGGAAGGGAGGGGGAAAAGTAAATAATAAACAGCGTAAAATATCAGCAGCAAATAAATCAACCACATCAACAAATAACAATAGGAACATCATTAAAATTGTGTTAATATACAAACTAGACATCATTTGTTGGGATGAATGGCTTTGACATAACAGATCAAAGGACACATACAGTCACAGATCAAACAAACCACTCGATAAGCATAAACTCCTCATTAACTTTCCTAAACCATTCAGCGGCGCGTTGAAGCAAAGAAAGAACGAGAAAGTCCTGAACTGCACTGACAAGTGGCTTAATCTAGGGTCCTAGGAAGTAGGAACTGACAGGGTCATGCTGTTACATGTGCTCAATTCAACAGCAAGGCATATTGCTTGTCTACAAGTAGACTTTGTGCCATTAAACAAGAGCTAAGCAGCGGGATTCAAAGATAGTGTTTAACCTCAGTAAAATTTCATTTAACTACAATTAAACCCTTTATCTCGAATCCTCAACATCACAATAATTTGGCCTAGGTGCTTGGTTGGTGGGAGGTTGGCAGCAAAACACAATAGCTAGTTGACCAATAGCAGACCTGAAACCACCAAACCTTACCCTCCAAGGTGCTTGATAAGATTGAAAAAATGAGTGAATATCGTATTATTATCAAATATAAGCTTACATATGTGAAAAAAAGTTCATGAGTTCAAGAAGGTGGAATTGCAAACTTTCATGAACTTTCAGGATAGTAAATGAATGTCCATATTAATGAAGAGTTTATAAAAATTTGGATAATTTCCATGAATTCATGAAGATTTTTGCAATGGGTAAGATAAAATGATCGATGATAGTAGCAGGAATAAGATATTAAACAAACAGTTCACATTTTATGTGAACTATGGTCTCAAAGATGACAAGCGGCAAATCGCGTAAGGGGAGAACACAATAAGGCATCAGAAAATCACAAGCAGCTGTGAGGGGTGAATTTCACCTCTGAGATTTTTCCTGAGGTGTCTCCAGTGCACCATAAATCAATGGTTTATATAGAAATTGGGTGCCAATTGGTTGGTAAAATAATTAGCACACTTTAAAAACTTTTACATGACCTTCTGATGAATAAATAAATGTTTTCGAACAATCTTGATCAATTGAAAATCCTCACATGTGGCATCAAGTTCGAACTGCAAGATTGATTGAGTTTCAAACACAGTTTTGTTTTGCGCAGTGTCTGACAATAGATTAGCCTTCCGGAATCTTAAAACATTTTTAACATTTTCTTCTGAATTTTTTGTTGAGGCTTGACCTATAAATCACAAAATTATCAATTTTCTTTTGACTTTGTTCTAGCCTTCTAGGATCTAGGATTCCAGGATCTCCAATTTTGATATTATACAATTATCCAGAGTTTGAAATTGAAAGAAGCCGATTCAGATTCCTTAGATGGCGAATCAATTTTAAGGTGATGTGACTCATTTTTTCAAAATAGTAAGATGATCCTTACCAATTCTGAGGTCTAATTCTCTTCTGGCTTCAACCGCATTAGATACCAATTCATCTGGAACTATCAGATTGGAACATGCAGTTGAGATAGATCTACAAGGATACAAGTTGAAAAAAACAGATGTGAGCATAATGTTTGGAAG
The DNA here is from genome assembly GCA_916610825.1 of Haliclystus octoradiatus. Lineage (NCBI taxonomy): Eukaryota > Metazoa > Cnidaria > Staurozoa > Stauromedusae > Haliclystidae > Haliclystus > Haliclystus octoradiatus. Next base: position 17,173,964 of record OU744449.1, read on the forward strand.
CGAAGAACATCAAATGAATTATATGTAGCAGATAAATAACTTACTGCTCAGTAATCTCAGAGAAACGAGCACGGAAAACTTGCAATCTTGAGTTTGCTAACAAAAAGTAAATATTATAAATTACATCATTACCGTATGACAAGAAATATTAACAAGTAAATACGCAAGTTACATACCGAGTCCAAGTAATTACCTTTCTGGCAGACATCAATGATTTCAAAACCAATATTTTCTCCTTCCCTATCACCATCAGTCCAAATTATTAGTTTTTGACATTGCTTTGCTTCTCTCTCAAGAGTTTTCTATGTGATTAATACATAAAACTAAAAACATTTCATTACTAGCACAGCGAAATTTCATGAACAGATTGTTAACTCACAAACAATTCATGTACATTGTACTCTAGAATTAAATCACAACTAGTGTAATCAATCACATTAATATGCTTGTTACACAATGTAGGAAAGTTCACCTGCTTGAATTAATTTGATTTTGTTGGTTTAAAGTTGTTTTCTACAGATTGATCAATCCCAATGATTTGAGTTTGAAAATAATATTGTTGTTTAGTTGTCCATGAAAAAGACTAGAGAATTGTAAATACAAATATGGACATCCTTCGATGACCTTCGATAGCTTTGAACCACAACCACAAAAATGCTGTCACTTAAATTTTTAATCTCCGTTTTCATGATATGAAACATTCACTTTTTCAAATTGCTTATTTCTCAAAAAGTAGTCATTCATTCGTTGAAACAACATGAATGAAAGGGTTGAGTTTAATTCAATCAAATACCATATTTTAATCAAAGTATGAAATATTTCGAGGCATGGGAAATGTTATTTCAACATCAATTGTTAGCAAAATACTGTATGTCAAAATTCAAGGAAAGGTTTCAGTTTTGTTGCGGTTATAAGCAAAAATTTTAAACAAAGTGCTGATATCAATTTTGTCAACAAATTTCAACAGAAATTAAGAACTAGATTTGGTTGATTACTCAATGCTGAGCAACCGAAGATCATTGCTTTATCTGCACCTGGTACTAACTTTAATGTCTTTGAATTTTTCAGGGCAGAAAAGCATCAGTGGAGCATCAAAGAGACAAATTGGCGAACAATTCTTCCTAAAATTAGAATATAGGTGTCAATTCATAACACCTCAAAATCAAAATGATAAGTCATCAAGATACAGGTATAAACAATGAGCATTCAAATTTCAAAAATAGTCTGAAATCTAGCACATTTGGAATTGTTTTTCAATCAGAAAAAGGTAACTAAAGTCTCATGACCTATTCAACGCATTTAAATGTGATAGTTGACAGAGTCAAGCATTATGTCATCACCCCGTGCCATAGCATAACATAGGTAAGAAGAGTTAGATATGAAAATAAATGGTAGACTGTAACAGTAGTGTTCAATGTTGCATCTTCATTGACTAGTTTAAGTTAGTAAAACAATATTTGGCAAAATACTAAAACAAAACTTGCTATACAAAAAAAATAGCTCCGCTACGCTCGGACTCATGGTGAATAATATAATAATCAAAATAAACCAATAAAAATCAAATTCAATAGAATATCAAATCGATCAAATCATCATGCAAAGAAAAATCAAATCAAATCAAATTCAAAAAAGTAAATCAATCCAATCGAATGATATAAAAATCAGATCAAATAAAAAAATCAACTTCAATCAAATAAAATAAATTATAAACAATATCCAAATAATATAATAATATAAAGAAAAATATATCCAAATGAAAAATCAAAGAAAGAAGAAAAAAGAAAAAAATGTTAAGGCAGACCACCGATGGGATTGAGCCCCAGACCCCGCGCGCTTTCAGCAGATGCTCCACCACTAGACCATACCAAGATATAACAAACGAAGTGATTTTCACTACTTATAGTACAGGAGTGAGTTGTAAATGATGTGCGAAATTGTCTCTTCTTAAGCTGATGTCGCAGCAGAATTAAAACAGTTCAATATTTACCAAATAAAACCATGACGACTGGCTTAGCAGTTTGATGTAATAAATAACTTCAGAAAACAATACAACATAAATATATAATACTTGCTTGTCTAAGCCCCCAAACAAATGATGAATTGTCGGTTTAAAAGTTCTCATGGTCAAAACACAACAACAATTATCTTCTAAGTTTCACCTCAAATAGTGATGTTACAGAACGATTAAAACCTTTCATTAATCATTTCAAATGACGAGAAGAAGAAAACAATCATGTGTTCTACCAATGAAGAGATAGTCACGATGTAAACTAATCCAGGAGTATTAGAAAACATTTCATTTAATAATGCAATTGTAATCTCGCTAAGCTGCGAGTCGGCCATCATGGCGGGCAATGGAAAAAATTTAGCTAAAAATTTAGAATAATCACACAGCTTGCCCATTGTATTTTTAACAATAAAATGGTGTTTCTTGTGCAATCGTTTTTGTTCGACCTTTGTTAGCACGCAAAGCAGTGTGTTGAACGAATTTCAAAAGAACAATAGATTTAGTCAAAAATGAAATGAAATGAAAACGTTTCCACCATGACAGCATAGACTCAAGGTCACTTACGTAACCATGAGTCAAAAATACTCAGATTGCTCGATGCTTTTCCAAGGAGGCTGTGAAAGATAAATACAGTAGGCCTATGTGTATACCTTAAGTCATGTTTATCCTAGCAATTGTATGTATACATTCTAACAAGTCTTGAGAGCAACAAAGAAGCCTGATTAGATTAGACGACCTAGTCCTACCACCAAGCCTGATAAAAGACTCCTCTATGTGTCATAGAGAAACAATGCAGTCTTCAGCAGATTGTAATAATGACATGAGCTGCCGATGATGGGCATTTTTATTAGTGCTAAATGATTTGCTAATTACCCCCCACATATTCATTAGTTAATCATATAATCAATATAAACAAAGTTGACCTTTGAGAAATTTGAACTGAGACTAGTACTTATTTCAATTCCTAGCATGTTGCTACCTGACCTGAGATTATTAGCCTACATTGACAGATAATACTAATTTAACAAAATATTTTTCACAATTGTGCTTAGTCCTACCAGTTTTTATAGATACCAGAAAACTCAACATCGAGCAGATGACCTGAAACAGATGTCATGACCATTTGGCATTGCTAGAATAAAAGAAAAAGAAAAATGATTTGCTTTCTAAGTGGATAGAACCAAAACTCTATTGATTTTGAAGCTGAAGATGGTTAAAATGCCATACTGTGTTGAATAAAGTAGACTTGAACTCATAAATCTTGTTGAATTTGGAATAACCTTCTCGCTAAAACCAGAAAAGAAAAAGCTGACATAAAACACTCCTGCGAAAAACAGTTCATGAACAGTTAATGGGCAGTTCATTGTTAAACTCCTGAACTTTTTTCATAGGGGTAGTTTCAAGTTTTCAAACAATCTAATAGATGACGATCTATGTTAAATGCTGAAACACTGACATTCAAAATTATAAGGAGCTTCATTTACAATATAGGATTAGGCCTATAGTCATCTCAGAATATCATTTATCAATGTAAATAAGCTTTGCTGCATAAACCTGTAAAAGTTGTTCACCTGACACTTGGGTCGACTCATGAAAAAAAAATGTTCACCTTAACTTGTTGTAGGCCTACAAAGTGTTTTAATTACTCTGCCAAGTTTATACGGTAAATGGGTAATTAATTTTTGAGAAATAAGGCGTTTGAAGAAGTGACCATTTCAAATCTTCAAAAACGGAGATTCAAAGGTGACTTCATAACGCCTAAATTCTGATCATGACGTGCGAGCACGATTAGATCTCGACATCTATCGATCATTGGTTCATAACAAGGACAAATTCAAAAATTATGCTGTTGCACTATTTGACTATTATGGGCAAGAGTTACTGAGCAGGTTCAATGAGTGAGACAATGAATAGCGATATAAGAAACAGCAGGAATGCTAGTTTATTCAATGAAGATGTGGAGAATGCTATAACCAACGGCTGAAGATTATGGAGCGGCAAAAAGTAATGTAGACGGTTTCACCCTACTGAAGGCACCCATACCCGTACCGAAGGCATGAAGCAGGATGGAAGGCATGGTACCGACGTCGACTCAGATAAGCCAGCCCCCAAAAATCCATGATATTGCAAGTTGGTTATAGACTAAGCATGTTTCAAAGATATGCTCATTCTGACTGTTTTTATTGCAAATCGTAGGCGAGACCTTAATGCATACAAATATTAATTATATGGACATTCCAGCCTAGCGATTAATGTCTGACTGGTGTGCGGGGTTATCCAGGTTCAACTCCTGGTAGTGACGTTAGACAATTTTAATTTATTATCATTATATAATAGCCTATGTTTCCATAATGTTTCTAAGTTAAGTTAAGCAGTATGTAGCCTCATTCCATCGCAGTCCTAATTTCCGTCCTCGTTTTAGTATTTTATTCACAAACCAAAGCTTCATAAAACTTCATGTGACACTCTGGGTGCGCTGTTATTGTGCTATGAAGTACTGTTTTTTGTTCGACGCGGTACTTGTTTAGAGATTGTGTTACTTCTCTGCGAGATTGTATTACTTGTTTTGGAGATCCTGTTACTTCCAGATAACTTCTCTTGGGGATAGCGCTACTTTTTGGAGATTTCGTCACTTCTTTTGGCGAGCGAGTTAAGTTGTTTAGAGTTTCTTGTGAGAAATTCACGTCACATACAAGAGTCAAAGATAATCATAGCCATGACAAGTACAATTAAGTAGTGATTTATTTCAAACGCCCTTGTAAATGTATCGGATAAGAATGTCTCAGCTACATTTGATATTTAATACCAATAAAGTACTACTTTAATACAAAATATCAATTGAACACAAATGAAATTACTTAGGCAAATACACTTGTACATGGGGTATATATGATACGATATATGATACATGGGTATACACCGGCACGATCTCTAAACAAGTACTGCGCCGAACAAGAAGTAGTAGGCCTAGTGAGCCTTTGAGCAAGTGCTCTTGGCACACCATATTTTTGGATTATGGCGCAGTTTTTAACCTTCACTTTTATTAGGCCCTTACTAGAGCGTCATGCGGATTACTACATATATTTTAATATTCTTATTTATACTTATTACAAGGCATGTATGGATAAGGAATATAATAGTAAAAGTTAATGAATTAGCCTAGCCCCTAGGCACTAGCCTAGGCCTACCCTTGACGTTTGACCCCGTGAGAGGACCCTTGATATCTCCTTCGCAGCGTCATTTTTCTCTGCCACGTTAAGAACTTTCAACACCATTATGAAACTTTGTTTGTAGATACAAGCAGATAGCAGTCAAAAATAGCCAGCTTTATGTAAACACCAAACAATACTATCGATGAAACTGGCAGCTTGCAAGTTGCAATCAAATATCCGCCATTTTTGTGTTGGTTGTGTTTTGGCTTTTGCCGCGGAATAACCACGTGATAAATTCATCCAATCACGAGCGTCCTTGACAAAATGTTGTGATAAACTTGATAGTTCTGAATCTGATAAAGAGGAAAGGAAAATCTGAAAGAAATTAAAACATTTTTAATCACTGATCAATTCCATGATTACAAAATGACTGTGGACTGATAAAATTCTTCTGAATGGTTGTTTAAGGAGCTTAGTTTTACCCTAGTTTTGCTTAAAGATGAATGACAATGCCTGGAAGCGTCCACGAATGTCTATTGCTGTGTCGCGGATCGGCATCAAGGCAAAGCCAAGTAATGTAAGCCTTCTCAGCAACGATGTCATTGAAGACTTCACTCTTATTTCGAAAACTGTGGAAGAGAACAGGTAAGATATTTGATGCATCAGTTATACGCTCTCGGTTAATAGTTAACAGTGCTAGTATCAGTCAATATTTATTCTATTCACCTGTTCCTATTTTTTGTTTGCTTTAGTAATGCATAGATAATTTTTGGTAGAAAATATCTCAATCTATATGACACTGTAGGGCTATCCATTAATTGCTCTCGTAGTTTCCAAGATGGGCTGGATATGGCTGTTGATGTCAATCCAGGTTCTGCAAGATATATTAAATCAGAGCCTTCAACTCATGAACCAACATCATACCTAAACCGCCATCCTTAAATGTCGTACTCACAAATGGTACATACCGCCAATACTTGTGACATCCTCTCGGTGTACGCAGCCTTTGACGATCCTTCTTCGTATGTATAGTTAGCTACTGAATCCCCCCCCCCGTTTCACAAATTTTGTTTTCAATGGAATTTCTCACAACAGCGCAGCTAGAGTGATAGGCTATAGCTATTTTGAAAGCGCTAATTTTTTACCCATTAAAGCAATATGTATCATTTTCATGACACTTCACGCTACTCCGTGCTCAGCGATAAATATAGGACAAGGATAAAGCTACGGTTGCCGTAGCTTTAGCGGTTTGGATAAAGCTACGGAAGTTTACCGAGCATGCGCACTTGATTGAAATTGACCCTTGTTATCATTAATTGATTATTTAATTGACTATATACAATCTCTTTCGAAGTTTTTGAGAAGAGAATGTTTTGAACATGGATACACACATTAATTCTAATTATTAGTATATATAAAAACAGATATCACAACAGTTTTGGTATGATTATATTATAACTTAGTATTTTTATTATTTGGAGTTTGACTTGAAGATAGAATCCGTTTTTGTGATGAACTTTCAAAACAGAGGAACAAAGAACTTCCTGCCGTAGATTTATCCACTCCGATAAATATATAGATCTATATAAATCAAAATAAGCAGAGTGACTACGCATTTTTTTCATGGGCTCTATTTATTCACAGCTCTGTCATTTATTGACATTGAGTACCTCAATAACACTGCGATTGGATCAACAATCAAGTAATTATATCAGATAGATATAATTTGTAAAAAAGAACTTCAATCTCATACCCTATTCAGGCCAAGCAAGCAATAATATAAGTAAAAGCAACATTTTTTAATATTGAAGGATATCTGTCTACAATAATCATAAATACTAATAGAATATAATAATACTGTATATTCCATTTTCAGTTAGGGGGGGGGGGGTATTAACTGTCAAGAGTCACAATATTGAAATCTTCAAAATCACGGACAAATTTTAGAACAACTTTAATGAGATCTACATGTATATTGAATGACTTGTAGTGCTAATTCTGTAGCTATAGCAAAATGGTTGACCAATTATGAGAACTATGACATTTATGGCGCCTTTATAATACGATGGCTGCTGTTGTATAGATTCTGCAAGAAATAAAGACACACATATTCAAAATGTGCTTATATGTGTATCTTTGAAAAAATTGCGAGCATAGTGACCCAAATATTTTAAGTGGTTTTTAGGACTTTCAAAGTCAGATCGCACTAATTGCTTATTAGTGGCTAACGAGCGAGCGTCTATAACTATGAGCGACGACTAACATTTTGCAATTCTGAGATAGCTTTTCGCTAATGGCTACTACTTATTTATTAACAGTAACAAATCGAATTGACTAGTTCATGATGTTTATTAGGATCACAATCAAGGTATTACAAACAAAGTATACATAACGTGAATTATCAAGTACATCAAATATGTGACTTCCCATTATTTCAGAAAATATACATGTCATCTTAAGAAAAATAAGAAAAACAGTTACAAGATTGATAAGTTTAATTAATCATAATGAATTGCCTAATTGCTTGTGTAAAATAACACTTTTATAGCATTTAAACCCAAAATATTCCAAACATTGATGGTAAGTCATCAAATAAACTGTAATTGCTTATATTTGTCATACATTTCACGGGGAAATGTGATAATTTCAATCACAGATCACAGAAAAAATAATTGATTTCACAAATCACAACAACCCAAAACAACCGATCACGGGTCACGCAAATACCCTCCCCCTTCAGTTAACTACATAATAGGTTGATAACTGATAGTCGCATCGTAAGCGCATGTGCTTGTTTATTGGTGGACATAAACATATTTACAGACAAAAACAAACCATGTGTGCCACCTACGAGAATTCGAACCTCAGGTACGGCACAAAGTACTGACAGTGTGCCACTGAGCTGCCAGTGCACACTAGATCAGGCCCGTTGGCGCCGGGGGCTTTAAGGGCTTCCTCCCCCTAATAGTTTTTGGGATATAATGCTGCATTTCTCTGAGTAGTAAATTGATAGAAATTGCTTTGTGCAGTAAATAATAAAGCTCGTAAATAGCAAGCAAGTATGCATGGGAGTCTATACAAGAAAAATTCATCCCTTAGACCCTGAAGTTGTAGATCTGAATATATTGTATATCTACAACTCCTGCTTTTATTTGTGTGTTCACAAAATCTATAGTAGATGCAAATTTTGTTACTCCAAATTCATATGCATACATAATGTCATAGAGCTGTAACCCGAATAGGCCCTTGCATATATCCGTAGATAGTCCTACAGTTGAACTTGCTTCATATATCCACTCTGGTATGGATGAAAATCGGGACATTAAGCAAGGTAGGAGTTTGCATGGAGCAGTGAACATAGAAATCAATTTTATATGGGAATATCAAGCAAGGCGGGACTTTTAAAGGTGTAGTACAAAAATATATTTAAACTTTCCATAATGCAAGATTGATTGTTTCTTCTTCATAAAATATATTTTCCTTTGGACTCCAGAATTATGCATGATATATATCCTATACAGATGCAATATTTGAAACATTTTTTCAGGGGAGCATGCTCCAGATGCCCCCAGGTGGAGGGTCAGAGGGAAAGGCACCATTAGATTTATCATTAAATTGTAAACTTTTTGCTTAATCAACTATATTAGCCTATATACATTGTATTTGAAGTTATCTTGTTACATTTTAATTTTAGTTTGTAAAATGGCTGTATGTAAGTGGAATTACTAATATTGTGGTAATTCCCTTGTATTTGCCTATCATTTTCATTTTATGACAAATATAACATATCATATCATATCATTATTCATTCCCAGGCCACCTATTCCAAATTTGCTTTCGACAGGCCTGCAACAGATGACACCCTGGCTTGTTGTGTTCCTCCCGGTTTAATCAATTTATAGGCTACTTTGAGTTTTCTGCTAATCTGATCATCTTCAAAAAGGAGCAGAGACAGTGATGATACATACACATCTTGGTGATCGACCGCCCTCCTCCTCCTCCTTGAGTAACTTCAGCAGACACAACCTACATTATAAATTATTATAATAAAGAATTCTACGATATTTAAATTCATTGTGTCATTTTTTAATCCAATACCCTTGCAAGAGATCCTTGAAGCTGATATGCTAAACTTATGTTTACAAGAAAGTTAATGAAAATGCGAAGTTTGTTGCTCCACTGTGGAATCGACAGGCTATATTCAATGATGACATCACTTTTTAAATTTATTAGCCTACAATCAAGCTATATATCATATCAATGAGAAGCGAGGTGTAATTTTTAAAAATTAATTTCAATGTTTTTGTAATAGCGGAAATCTCAATCCATAAGCCAGTGCAGACCTTACGGGATCAAAATCTAACGTCCTTGTAAAAGTTAACTAACCTGCTAACGAGGAAGTTAGGTTTTGATCCCGTAAGGTCTGTACACAGGCTAGTCACGACATGTAATCAATGATGTCATTATCGTGGATGATCACTACTTTTCTACCTTTAGTTAATTTCATTAATTTTAATTTTTAGTTAGTTGAACTGGTGAAGATCTTGTAATTGTATTGTATATTAGCAACTAGTATAGTAGTATTTATGAATATTGAATACGACATTGTTTATGAACTGCTAATTGTTTAAATTACTGGGTGTAGAATATTCTATAAGAACAACTTAAAACTTGAATTCTTACACCAGACTCTTACAAAAAAGGCTAGAAGAGTGAATATTAACAATTAGCCGTAAAACTGCAGACCCCAGCAGAGACACTGTCTAAGAAAAAGCGTAACTCATTTTTGCTGGTGATCTGAACATTGATCATAATAAAAGCACTACTGCAAAAAGACTTTTGCTAGAATTGATATCCCAGTTCAAGCTCTACAATCTCAACACTAAATCGACACGGATAACACAAACATCGTAAACTGTGATAGATTACGTGATCTCATCTATATCAATAAAGCATCAACTATGTACATGCATACCAAACGTTGTCTGTAATTCAGATCGTCTTGGTTTGTATATACTGTCTGTAATGAACTATGATTATACCAAACAGAATGAGAAAGAAATTAAAAATTATGAGATTGTATACAAACATTTTAATAGAGAGGCTTTCTGTGAAGATTTCTGAAACATTGATATGACTTGACTTTGAAGCCGAAATAGCAAACACAGATGTAAATCAAGCAGCTATAATATTGCAATCAATATTAGGCTATAATATTGCAATCAATATTAGAGGGCACTCGAAATAATTATGCACCAAAAATAACCATGATCCTACATCCACACTATAGTTTCATGGGTTACCGTTGAGCTAAGAAACGAATTAAAAAAGAAACGTGAAGACGAAAGAACCGAAATATTTGGAAGATAACAACATCAGCGAAACCAAGTAAATTACAAACTGAGACATACAAAAGTATATTATAATAAGGAAAAGTTGAATGTGGAGGCAATGCGAAAGAAATGTGTGCGCTTATCAAAAAGATAACAACAAAGACTAATCATAAATGTACAGCAAAAACAGAATCAACAAATGTTTCAGTGAGGTAGGTTCAACCATCAAACACTAAACACACACAGAAACCAATTATGAAACAATCAAGAAAATTCCACAAACGTTCAATTTTACAGCCATAGCCTCACCCGGTGCCTCACCACTATCAAAAATAATTAATTTATCTCTAAAGACATCAATGTTTCCATCTTGCTACAAACATACCATAGTGTCACCTATTCCAAAATTACCTGGCACTGTAGAAACAGATCAACATCGTCCTTTGGCACTATCGTTATACTACTTTCAAAGTCGTTGAAAGAATGGTTGATATATCCAGCTATATCCATTCTTAGCACCTGTTCTAAACACCAATCAACATGGCTTTCAACACTGTCGTTCAACAGTCAGCATTGTTAAACATAGCTGAAAAACATGACAAAAATAAAAATATAGATATGCATGAAATGTCTTGATTAATCCTTATGGACCTTTCCAAAGCCTTTGATAACATCCTTCACAATATCTTGTTGGATTAGCTCACACTGTTAGGATTAACTAACAAAGCATTGGAATGGATACAATCCTACCTACAAAACCGTAAGCAAATCATTAAAATAAATAATATCTACTCCGACGAAGTAGCCTTAAAATGTGGAATTCCACAGTTCTTGGGCCCATGTTATTTTGGTATATGTAAACGGTTTATCAAATGTAATATCTCATGGTGCACTTGGGCAGTTTATGCAACTGACGACACACATATTTTATACAATTACAAACCAAAAGATAACCAATCCTTGAAAAGTATACAATCACAACTGAATGATGATTTTGAAAAGATCTCATCCTGTTTTGCTGAAATTTCCCTACTTCTTGATGCGAAAAAGTGTCGTGGGAATTGGTCACGAAAAGGTAACAAGCAATACACTACAAACATTGTCAATTGATAATCAACCTATTGGCTATGTAAAAACAGCAAGAAATTTTGGTGTGGTGTTTGACGCTGAAATGAATTTCAAGAGTTTCAAGCAGTAGTATTCAAGCAGTACGTCGATACCATATTTAAAAAAAATCTTCATATAGACTCTGCGTAGTAAAGATTCAAAAAAATATTCCACCTGAATTTTTAAAAACACTCGTCGAGTCAAAAATTCTAAATCCATGCCTTTATACCATTGAAGTTTGGGCTTCATGCAATACAACACAATGCTTCGAATTCAGATTGGTATAAAGTCATAAATATGATCAAATCAACTATGATCAAATGAATGGGTGTCTTGAAGACCCGGGGGGGGGTAACTTCCATTGCACTTCGATGGGGTCGTTCAAATGGTACTTTGGCAGAATGACCATAAAAATTTTCCACATAATGAAAAAGATACCCCAAATATATTTTTATGAATGACAGATTCAACCGAAACAAAGGAAAAATAAAAATTCATAGGCAAAATTTGTTTTGCAAAATGAAAAAATTGCAAAAGCGTCGAAAGGATACCTCAAAAGATTTTTATGACTGAGCATATACCCTAAAACATTTTCTGGATTTTGAAAAAGGTACCCTTTAAAATTCAAACGTCCCCGTATACCAAAAGTATGGAAGTTACCCCCTGGGCTTGAAGAGCTAGATTGGCTATCAATAAAACACATCTCTGAATTATGTACTGTATGTGCAGCACATCAATCAAAGTCAGGAGCGCTTGGTCCAAGTTTGGAATATTTATTCAAGAAAAGCAAACATAAATATTCCACTAAAAAAGATTGTACATTCTTCCACGTGTCCGTACAGATTGTGGAAAACTTTCGTTTATCTTTCATGGACTCATTAAATAAATGTAAATACAAGCAAGAAATCAAAACAAAATTATAATCCAATCATACTCTAACTCACAAAAAAGACAAATCATAATTAACAACGATGACAGCAGATGACACCTCTATCTATCTGATATTGTAAAGCGTTGTCTCTGATGAGACATGGATCAATACAATAGATAAATAGCGGAGCTTACATAATAATAATAGTCAGAGAATCAGACAAATATGACTGCCTGATTCTCTCTCTCACACACACACACAAATCCCGACATTGTCAACTGAACTATCGCAAACCATGTTCTGAATCAATCCACCCTAAATACAGTAAATAGTAATTTATCCACAAAAACTAGAAAATGGATCAGACGGATCCGTGCTGATGCACTTCTGTCACCTATGGCCAACATGACATGGTGGAAGGACTTGAAGCTATCTAACCAACCCATCAATCACATCACTCACTTATCAATGCATGGGTTTTTTCATTTAATTTGTGATATAGAAGCTTAACATAAGCCAACAGATAAATGTTTTTGTAATGAATGTGGAAAACAGGCTTCATATTTTATCGTGTCTCGCAATACCTAGCTATCAAACATTTATAAAAAGACAAGAGCAACACAATTAGAAAAATATTATGTAAATAGTCTGAAATGTTGAGTTTAGTGCCAACTTATAGATAAATATAAAATATAATTTATATCATAATTAAAAAGCATTATATAATAATATAGATATATGTATTAGCATAGTATAGACTGTGGCAAAACAAGTTGGTACTTTTATTCAATAGAGTTTCTTTCGCATACAAACGACTAGACTATTACCGACAATAATAAAATATCCGGTGACCGGACCTCTATCCACTTGGTTTATTTCAATTTTCTTGTGTCGACATTGTCTTTTTGCTGGGAAACTCCATGGCCTCTGATAGACCGAAAACGTTTCGCGACATATTTGCAGAGTACGCAGGGAAACAAACGATCTCACGTTAGTACAGTAGTAGTAGAAGTAAGATAGACAGCCACATTATAGGAATGTGCCTTCCTTTTTACGTCTAACATATTTACTACACAAAGAACGCCACAAATCATGGTCAGGCATAGCTGACGAAGATTGGATCATCTGAAGAAGATAGAAGTACAGAACCTAGTTACTTGAACGAATCTACACATTCTATGTCACCATTTGATGTATCAATGTGTGCCTGCTTTAGGCCCAAAGCAATAAATTTCGTCTTGGTCGTGTTAATTGTCAAGCCTATTGTTTTACCAACCCGTTCAACTTCATCGAGTAGCTGTTGTGTATCAGATAGGCTATTTGTTAAAATAGCAATATTGTCAACGAATGAGAGGTCTGATACGCTGCGCTCTGGATGATGGATCTCGCGTTGTTCCTCGAACAATACCGGAATCATTCGCATATTCCTTACTTACGTCTTGTTGATTCAGTAAAACGAGCTTTACTCAGGCAGTTCCCGACGCTGCCAGAAACATTATTTACGGTGAGATTTGAGCACAAAAAGACTGAGCTATGAAAGGTAACCCTGGGAATTGTTAATTCCAGAATTATTGTTTGGTTTGTATAGAAGAATTTACTGTTTAATATTCTGGCTGGTTCCTCTTTTGCTGCAATACTAGTTTAAAATACGATGATGAAAGGCGCTGATGAATGGATTGCTTCATTTACCATTTTAAACTATACATTCAATCTGACAATAACTAGGTCTGTTCAATTATTCTTGCCGTTTTTGCTTTTTCTCTCTTAAGATTTCTTGTTATTCTAGTCCAAAGTTAATTATTTCGTTAGTTGGCTTCTGCTTTTGGGCGTGTCATTTTATGCAAACGTTTGTGAATTTATTTCTTGAAATGTTAGCCACACTCCCCCACACTCGAACTTAAGTCGATTTATTATCTTTATCGAAATCTTCTTTGGCGTATACAACGTTGTGGCTACGTCATGCAACTATTTCAAGTTGTAAAGAAACAGTGTCTAAACAGATTAATTTTAATGCTATGTACTGTATATATATATTATTTAATAATGCCTTTAAGAAATTTAAAGCAATATCTGAAAACTATCTAAAAACAAGAAATAAAGCAAGTATTATATACAAACCATTACACTATGTTGGATTCTACCTGGGGGTTTTATGGGTCTTCAAATGAGTGATCAAATTCGGCTTCATATTCGAAATGTACTGATGCTAATTCTTTGTTTGCCCATTGTGAAATATGTCACGAGATGAATACTATTGCACTATCTAAGTAAATCTGTAACTCGAATTTTAGAACAACGCAGAATAGAAATATATATGACTATCTCTATCTCAAAATGTTTCTAAAAATGAATGCAAGCGTCGTTTTCAAACAAAATTGACCAATTACGTTACCCTGTCTCAGTTTGTAACCGTATTTTGGCAAATTCTCATTAAGATGTTGCTCTTGCTTCTCTTTCTATTGTAAAAGATACACTGCGTTATAGAGTCTCGGGTCACTGTGCCACACAGTGCAATAGCGTCTCAGATCACTGTGTACTGTATAGTAACAGCGAACGCGTTGATGGTATAGGCGTTTGATTATTTTAATAATAATTTTACCCTTTAATAATAGCTCCGCTACGCTCAGACCTATGGTTGAATGATAGAAAAGAAAAAGGTACGCTAAAATTTGAAAAAGCTTTGATAGAACGCTAGGAAATAGTAGCCTGCGTGCAGACTAAAACCTATCTTGACAAAAGTGTAAAGTCTGCGTACTGCTCAGAATAAGCCATTTTGCTGACACACATTTTGATTGGGTCAATGTGTTCTCAAGGCTGGTGCTGCATGTCAGCAAAATGGCTTATTCTGAGCAGTGCGCAGACTTTACACTTTCATCAAGATAGGTTTATATCTGATTGACTGTGGTTCAAATCCCCCTAAGGTCAACTCAGCTTTGAATTTATCTAAAACATCAAATGAGTACCATCTGAGGATGGCGGATGGAATGGTCCAGAGGGAATTGCATTGTGAGTAGCTGCGGTGCATCGTTTACGCATTGACAATCGAGACCTGTCTGCCATCAAATCTGTTGAAATTGATCTTCAGTGTCGCGGCTAAGATCAGTAAAGAGCGTTTAAAATCATTGCTCTTGGCGAAAAAAGCCACTCCTCTAGAAATAGAGGAGTGGTACGGTTGCCTTCGGTAGGGCGACACCGTCTACATTACATTACATTAAGATAGTTCCTGATTTGGCTTTCAACTTCTCAAATATAGAACATGAACGATTAGTATGTGTTTACAGTCCAGCTTCGGCTACTTCATCTCATATCGATACATTATGTTTATTTATTGATATTGCTCAGATTGTTATTTTTCCTGTTTTATTTTTGGAAACTTTACTTTTCCCTCCATTAACTGGACTACACTGAAGAGTTGTGGCGATCAATACCATGAATTATTTTTGGATAGTGTTATTAGAAGCAATTTCACTCAATAAACAATTCGTTAATGAGCCAACACTCTTGCGTAACTCTTTGGACTTACTTATTTTTCACTTCAACGTCCTATTGTTCACAAGTAAATGTGACCTAATGCTATTGAAACGTTATTGGATATCCTACTAAACGATGTAATCGCTACAATTTTCGTAAAGCTGACTATATCTTAGCCTGCATACCCAGAGCCATCTATTTAAAATTATTTTAAATAGATGGCTCTGTGCGTACCAGCCCCGAGGTTTTTGTGGAAACCATGATTTCAGAAACAAACCTCGGGGCTGGTTACGCAGGCTAACTACATCCATCTATATGCCACTATGCCAGTATTTACAAAAAATAGATTGGTTTATCATTTACAAAGACTGCAATCGCAACGTTGACTCATCATGGAATCGTATTTCCCATATTCTTTACGCATCCATCGAACTAATCATGAACTAATGTTCCAAATCGACCAATTTCTCAAAAAAGACGAAAATATCCTAAACCAAATTTACCAAATTAATTAATTAATTACTGTATGTAACGATGGTGCTTTACGTCATCATCTTCTGTTGCAACAGTTTCACCTTCTGCGTATGGTCCAGGTATACCTGACGAGGGACAGTGAGTTCACGAGTAGCTTCTATTAACGTTTTACGCATTGAATTAATTTTGTCAGTGTCCGATTCACTTATTACAGCTGCTCCAAAACAAGCATTTTGAGCTCGCGTAAGTTTTGAACAAGCCTTCGTTTGAATACGGATTACTTCTTCAATTAATATTTGATGTTGATCATCATCCTCTTCGGATTCGATATCTTAAGATGGGATCATGGCAAACGATTTTAACAAATGTAAATAACAATTTTGGAATGAACTACAGTATACTATATAATTAATATTAGATCAGCGAGGCAATCACCCGTGCGGTTCCATGTAACGATATTAAAAACGATTAAACTGATTTTGAAAGTGGTTTAGATGAATGAATTCAATGAATAGTCGATACTTATAATTTTACGTTTCATTTTATTTAACGGTTTAACAATATTTACAATTCACGATATTAAATAATTAACACGTAATATGCAAAACAGTTAACGTTCATACAACCTGGCTCTTCAAGTGTATTTGAGTTGTTTTACGGTGTTGTATAGATTGTTTCCTTAATAATTGCGATGTAATATACGATGATAATATTCTTTGCGAGGATAATATTGGCTTTAAACGCTGATAAATTGAACACAGTGATTCTCTTGATAAAAATTAACATGCGGTGATGATGGCGATTGAACGACGCCAAAATCCAAATAATAGTTTATAACGGGTTGTGTTTGGCCTTTTATTGATGCCAACACGGAGATAATTCAAATATCACAGTAAAATGCTTGCAAAATGCACGATCAAACTTATCATAAATATTCATCGGCTTTCAAATGAGGTTTAAACCAAACGAGGCTGCACATCTATAAGTTATCTCTACTACTATCTCTACTACTATATAAAATTGACTTTCAAAACCTTGTACGCGCTAATCTCCAAAACCATGCGAGGAAATCCTGGACATCATACATCATTCGAAAGCTCTCTTTGTGGTCTGAACATAGGCTATATCTAATTTTGAAAAATCAATTTTTCCGTAAAATATCAAAGCCGTGCAGGGCTCTGTAGTAGATTATTAATATCAAACTGCAACTGCAAATCTTGAGAATATTTGGCAAATCTTACTTTAATTCATACTTGCATTTTCAAATCATGAACTACTACTATGCTGGTATGGGCGGATTTCTTTTAAACTGTGAAGTGCTATTATAGTATACAGTACTGGAATACGGGGGGATTATGACATTTTAGTTTTAAGCGTATATACATATATGCCACATACATTTATTTCTTTAATGCTTCAGTAATGCTTCACTATTCTTATAACGATAATAATGATTGTAGTCATATTAACTTTAGCAAAGTATATTTCAACATAATATTAACTAACTGAAATCGAATAACGCTTTTGAAATCTTATAACGCTTAAATTCTAAGAGTCAATTTTTAATATACCATTCATGTTACCAAGATATTATAATAGAACCATGGTTATATATTATAATAATTTTCAGATACGTATATATATATATTATAAATTTTATAGTTGAAAATACTTAAAAATTAGATATTCATCTTGCTACTTAAAGTTTCACGGCTAAGCGATCCCGGCAATTTATTAAAACCTTTAATAAATTGCTTGATGATAGCTTAGGCGTGAAACTTTAAGTAGCAAGATGAATATCTAATTTTTGACTATTTCCAACTATAAAATTTGCTCTGCTGTATTTAACACATTATTTAACCATGGTTCTATTATAATATCTTGATGTTACCAATAGATTTTTGATTCTGAAATCCATACTATGTATACAGCGAAACCACCTCCATAATGATGAAAATTAAATACAGCTTCTCAACAGTAACAACATTGGGCCGAAGGCCCACAAGGCCCTCTGCAGCAGCTAGAAATAAGCTGGCGGAGGCAGCCGTTTTTTCTAGTGATTTATAATTATTAAACACTCTTTTAATAAATAATATTTTGACAAGATTATTCTGACTGTATGTCTGCCTTCTGTTGTTCAAGACTTGGCCTTTACAGTATAAGTTTATGTTTATAGGGGAAAAGATTTGGATGGTGGATTTTTTGAAGAATTTGAAGTATTAGAAGTAAAACAAAAAGATATTTTGAAAGATGCAGAAAAATTAGTTGTGAATGAGTTGGATCCAGAGAAACCTGATAATTTGGGGCTTGACAAACTTCACATCAGCAGTGAATTGAATTCTATTCAGGTTAGTCATCAAATATAGTAATATATTGTTCCTTGTAATTAATTTTATTTACAAATTGTGTGAACTGCTATTGTAGTAATCAACATCTATATTCTCATTTTGGAATCTCGTAAGCCTAGGCACCTCAGATAATTTTGATATGTTTGATTCAATAAAACCAATAGCCTGCGTGCAGACCCAAATCTTTTTTTATGATTAGTAGGGTCTGCGTAATATCGACAGAAAGCTTGCGCTGGACTGAATTAGGGGGAGTGGCAGAAACATGAGAGATCTATTGTTTGTCTATTGTTCATCAGCCAATCGCTAGCGAGTTCTCCAAAACTAGAACTAGAACATGATTGGTTGATAAATATAAATTATTGACGCATTCCTTTTCAAGTATGCTACCCGCAAGCCGAATAATAAAACGTCGTTCTTCTTCGATAAAATCATTTTGCATGCAGCTTCGGCCAACAAAGACTTGATTTTAAGATACTGAAATTCATTTGGATTGTGTTTGCGTTCGTCGTAAAACCCAATTTGTCATGGGTAATATCGAAAGAACAAATCATTTTATTAGATATAGAATGATTTAATCTCTGGATCTTTTTTGCTGCGCCATGGCAATGGATTACAAAAATATTTCTTTACGAAAGACTAATTCTCATCATGTTTTATTACCAATGTCAATTTTCGAGTTTCTTTGTCAAAAAACTTAGATCACTTCATATTGAACAGAAATAGTACGTTGTATTAAGTTAGTATTAATCATTTGAACGTGGTTATGAATCAACTCATCTTATTTCGTAAATAATAAGTGTTAATTTTGATTGTGAAAAGTTTTGTTATTTACGAAAATCGGACTTTCAGAAATGCTGTTTGTGACGCCGTCTGTAGTTGAACAACGCTGAACAGCAGGAGTTAAAGTGTAATGACGCTCCGCCACTCCCTCCAACTTCCGCCCAGCGCAAGCTTTCTGTCCATATTACGCAGACCCTACTAATCAAAAAAAGAAGATTGGGGTCTGCACGCAGGCTATAAAACCAAGCGCTTATTGTATTATTATAGTGTAGTTGCCAATATAGACAGGTAGCCATAATATAATGGTGACCGGTATTGCAAGTCTAATTGTCACGGCCGTACCTAAATCCTGTCACAACTCTCCCAATAAAGGTTTGGGAGAAAAAAGAGAAAATTTTGAGGCAATTTTGAGACAAAAAAATGTTTAATTATGTAAATTGAAAATTGTTGAAGTACTGACGCTTCCAGTTGCTCGGATGTCGTGTAAAGTTGGAAATACCATTAGGCAGGAGCAGGTAGTTACTACCATGCTCATTGTAGCAGAATTCTTATCAAAGTGGTAAAAAGGGAAATCTATTTTATCAGCATTACAACATCTCAATTACCAGTATCTTATTATTTAACCTATTTGATGTTATCTAAAGTTGTATTGGCTATGTTATGGATGTGTTAATTAATATTTATGTATGTGTTGTGATTAATATTGTAGCTACATATCCAGTTATTGTAAATGTGAATGTACATATTATTGCGTAAAAGAATTAAGAATATTAAGGTACATTACTAGTCCCAATGCGCTGATGTATATTTCAATGAAGGTTTAGATATCAAGGAAAGTAACAGCAAGTTAACCAATTGAGAGCAAAATTCGAAACAAAATGGCTATGAATGTATTTAGAAATCATATATATTATTATATTGAGTTGTTTCTAGTTGTAATCTTTCGTCTTTGGCTCTCACTGGCTCATTGGAAAAGTCCAGAAATTAAACCGGCAAAACAATGGTTGATTGATCTGATTTTTATGCTTTCAGTTGAGAGAGGCATGCAAAGAGGCTTTATATACAATATCAAATTCACTTGGTGACAGTGTATACGCATCAATGTCAAACTATCAACTCAGTGAAGGAAATCTTTTTCAGTATGCCAAAAAGGTATTGTAAAGTCATTCTTAAGTTATGATTCAACACTTGCAACTCTGTACATCACAAGTAGACCTAACTTGAAAAAGACATATCAATGTCCTAAATTGCTAGCTGCATAACCAGTAGCCCATTTGGGGGCAATTAGATTACAGGGTATTGATTTGGTGATTTGGTTACACTATTATTGTACTGACAAAACCATTAATTGTAGCAATCCAGTCAAGCAAAGGGCAGTATAGATTATGTTGCATTATAAAACTTAGCTGTTTTGGTGTTTTAACCCACTTCTTTGTACTGTAATTGGACAGTTTTTGCCAAACTTGTAAACATAGGATTCAAATTTTAATAGTTTTGATTATAATGTATGCCTCACTGTTTTCTTTTTATTTAAGGCTTATCACATTTCTGATAGTGATTTTGATCAATTGACCAAGCTAGTAAAGGATCAACAGGTAGGCTAAGCTACATGTGCTGTGAGATTTGAAAGTACTAACATTTCAATAGATTTTCAGTATGCAATGCAATAGTTTTTTTTCAGTAGCCTAATAAAAATTTAAAAAATGATAAATTGGGACACCACTGGGAACTGAAATAATACTGAAAATGGTACAAAATACTACTGAAAATATGTTGTACAGTAGGCTACTGTGAAGAAGTAATGCAAATCTATTTAAACGGTATTGCGAAACTGCCTGATAAAAAAAGTAGGCTATTCAACTGCTAGCTTTCCACTTTTGTGGTATTGTAGCTAACTACTTGCCTGTTGGTGTATTCAAGTATGCATATTTCTCAGTTGAAAGTAACATTATCAAATGTTTCTTTCCAATCAATGTAATTTGAATAAATCATTGTGTGTATTACATGCTTGTTGCTTTATATGTTTTGCCAAAATAAAGTGTGTCTTTGGAATATATGAAGTGTTAAATCTTATGAACTGTTACAAAGTCAATGTTGAAATTCTTCTCACTGCATATTGCTCCATGTTCTAAGAAAACAAATCAATAAACAATTGTTTAAAAATGATTTCAAAGGATGCAGTTGACCTATGTTTGAATTAAAATACATTCTTACCTCTGAATATCATATATGATATACACATAGGGCATATTGTCTCAATATGTTATTGTTCCCACCATAATCATTTGTTGTTTTTTGTCTAAAGTCTCTTGATGCTGCTTCGTTGCCTGGCTCAAGCATATTCTATGCGCAATACAGATCTGCTACAATGTAAATTAAAAATAAATTACACATTTCGAACTATAAAGAGTTTATCAAATATTTAGATTTACAACCTGCTCAATTTTTCACTTACTCTTATCAAGATTGCTTGCCTTGACATGTGTGTATTTGGTTAGGGGAGACCGGGAGACTTGGACCTAGGGAGACATGGGACAAGAGCGTTCCTGATTACCCATGTAAATCATCTTCTAATATGTTGTATATCGCTTCATTTCATGTTGTTTCCCTAAATTTCAATAACTAACAATAACTAATTATCAAGAAATTTTAGTGTACAGCTTACGATGATCGACATGTGTTTTGCGATTTCTCTTTTGATTCAATTAATTTTGGAATAAGTGTTTAATTGCCATTTTGAATGGTGCCATTGCAACGGTTTTACTTTGATGAATCTTTTAATATAAAATGTTTGAATACATTCCTGTTGATGGGGAGTGCCACTTCATTTTTTGCTGGAAAATCAAACGGGGAGACATGGAACAGCGTGTTTTAGCATCAACGACGAATGGGTAACCAATCGCATTTGGTTGAGATATGAGTTTATTTTCACTTATATGCGCTGTATTTGACTTTTTTACTTTGTGGAGATAAAGTTGCTAAATCAATTACAATTAGATTGAGGACAGGTGTGTCAAAAATTAATGTTATTTATTAATGCTGAAATTGCTTGTTGCTGGCTTAATTTTGATCAAATAAACTTCCTAAGTCAAAGCAACAGATGTAGTGTATGGTACTGGAAAGTAAATTTGTCAGTTATTTAATGAAATTTTGAGAAAATATGCCTGATCCATGTCACCCCACCGTGTCCTAAGTCTCCCCTCTAAAATGGTCGGTCTTCCGCACTAAATATTTGAAAAATTGCTACATTTATGTAATTGATATTCTTACCCTTTTGAATTGAGCATGTTGGCTAATTATTGACATAAAATTTGTTACATTTGCACAACCACAATAATTTTAATAATTAAAAATGTGAAAAGTGGTCCAAGTCTCCCCGGTCTCCCCTAATCATTTCCATACATGTTCAGTTCATTAATTTTAGTGGGTTGGATTGTCATCATTGAATATGGCCGTAAAATGTAAAATGATTTGCATATTGGTAACATGTTTCAGTAATTAATTTAATGATGCCAACAAATAGTCAATAGACAATTATAGTGTTGATATCATTGCATTGGTATCATTTTCAATGTTGATGAACAGCTGAGTAATACATTAATCATTTATGCATTATAAAGCGTAGCCTTGTTAATATCACTTTCCTGGTGCAGCCAAAAATTGTGATGATAATCGGGTTGTGATATTAACCGGAGTGAAGTAGTTGAGTTTGATAGAAACAGGTTTTCAAAAATTAATAATATTAAGCGGATCATGATATTGAAAGTAGTGAGTGATATTAATGGGGTTACATTGTATAAATATATCCAAAATATTCATGAGCAGTAACATATCATTTAACATTTCAACAATTTATGAGCGGAGAAAGAATTGTCCAACTTACCAAAGTTAGATCATTATACTCTTGAACTTCATCTTTGTCCTGGACCTATTGTCAGTGTTACGGACATTTTGGATGGCCGTGAAGTCTACAATAATACAAGTGGCCTAAAGATTTGTCATTTGAATAATTGCAAATGAAATTAACAATTACTTCAGTAACATTGCAAGTAAACTGGCTTCCTCGATTCAAAATGTCCAGTATTGTCCAATTGAGTATGTCCGTGAGTATTTGTGTTTGGAAAATAGTGAACGCATTGAGCTCTTATCAAACCAATTTAGATTAAGTAAAATAGATACTAAAGATATTGAAAATATTATAAATTCATTGCCAATGAAGCGTTCAACAGGAATTGATTATATTGAAACAAAACTTATAAAAATAATAGCGCCATCTATTGCTCCTCACTTATGTCAACTGTTTAATTTATCATTAGAATCAGGAATCTTTCCTGAGGCTTTTAAATGTGCTAAAATAAATCCCCTTCACAAAGGTAAATCAGCTCAAGATATAAATAATTATAGACCAATTTCTATCCTTCCTGTGATTTCAAAAATACTCGAAAAAGTAGTTCATCGACAATTTTACGATTATTTAACTGACCAACAGCTATTATCAGGATCTCAATCTGGTTTCCGTAAACGTCATTCAACATCAAGCAGTTTACTTTCCCTCACAGAATTTTGCTTTGCAGAAATGAATAAAAAAAATATAATTGGAGTAATAAGTTTGGATTTACGTAAAGCTTTTGATACTGTTAACCATAATATTCTACTAACAAAACTTAAAATGTATGGATGTGATCAAAGCAGTTTAAACTGGTTTACAACTTACCTTTGTGATAGGAAACAACTAGTATTAAACAATGGAGTGTCATCGAACATATGTACTGTGGAGTGTGGTGTTCCCCAGGGTTCGATATTAGGTCCACTTTTATTTTTAATTTACATTAATGACATTGTTAGTTCAGTAGATTTGTGCTCAATAAATCTTTACGCTGACGATACAATCATTTATTATGCAGGCAAATCTAATGAACTAGTAAATGATGTCCTACAGACTGAAATAGAAAAAGTATATATATGGCTTTGCTCTAATAAACTAAGTCTAAACGTAAATAAAACAAACTGTATGACAATCGGCACGAAACAAAAGCTTAAACATTCAAATCGATTAAACATAAAAATTAATAATAGTGAAATTAAAACCACAAACGTACTAGATTATCTAGGAATAAAAGTTGATGAAAATTTAAACTTTAATTCACACATAGACACAGTCGTTGGAAAAATCAACAGAGGCTTGGGTGTACTGAGATATGTATCAAAATTTTTACCTCTAATTTCCAGAAAACTTTTATTTAATAGCATTGTCCTGCCTCATTTTGATTATTGTGCTGTTGTATGGGGGGGCTGTAAACAAGAACATCTAACTCGCCTCCAGAGATTACAAAACAGAGGATTACGGACAATACTTCGTTGTGGCTACAGGACTTCCATCTCCGAAATGCTCAATAAAACGGAGATCATGAGCGTTAAAAACAGAATCACGTTTTATCAACTTTCAATGGTTCATAAAATAAAATTTCAATTAGCTCCTCAAAAAATTGCCACTTTATTTTCATGTCCTAATTCAACCAAAACTCGCTCTTTTGCTCACAATAACATATACAACGACAAATGCCACAGTCACTCATTTAAATCAGCTGGTATTCACAAATGGAATCAACAAGCCTCCTGGATAAAAGAAATAGCTAACAGAACAACATATATAGATAACTTGAAGAAAACATTAATTAAATAATATATATCTTATGTAAATTTGTATACTTTTTATAAATGTAAAATTTCCTAATACTGTACTATCATTTTATTCTTAAATATTATATTGTATGCATTTTGTAATCAGCCCTGTGAAAACAAGCCTAGTATGGCTTACCAGGCCCTGAATAAATGATGATGATGATGATGATGATGATGATGTAAAGCCCCTGGAAAGCCTCAAATGTAAATTTCTTGAAGTTCCCCTCATTTATTGATAATCAACTATAAATGCTGTAATGTGTCGTTTAACAGCCAATTTTGTCTTCTTTTAGCTGCAATTCTATTTGTTCAAATTGCTGTATTCAACTTATCTCTATCTCAAAGTTCAGCAAAAATATAGATCAATGCGATCCTAGAATGCAGAATGCTAGAGTAAAGTCAGAAGAAAATTCATATCAATTTTACTTAGATGCCAAATATCAGCAAATAATCCTTAAAAAATTTGAGAATGTTCTTCATTTCTGGAAAGAAAAACCTTTTTATATCAGATAATGGCCCTAACCATTTACATGTGTTGTTTAATGCCACTGCATATACTACAGTTCTGATGATATATGGCTTGTTAGCATATGCCGTATATAGCTTTCTAAAGTCTAAATACTGCATAATTATTATTCTTGGTTAATCATTTAAATTGATTTCATTTTGCAGAAACCAACTCACTACTTGAACGCAAAAGGTTTGTGATGAGAAACAAATTAAAATAATTGATTTGCAAATAATGTAAGATATATATCGTATATTTTAAGATATGTCACAGCGGTGAGTTCTAAATATATTTCTCAAGGCTTTCAGTATTTCCTGATTGGTGTTCACAGAATAATAATGTCCCATGTTTAATAAGATATGCTTTGGAATTATTTTTAGAAACAATCAATGAGAATGCTTCTCAGTTTACAGCTCAATAATTCCTTATGCTATTTAGAGTTTTGAAAATAAGCAAGGAAAATAACCTGCTTTATTTCATAACTGCCATAAGTGCTTCATCATTTTGAGCCTATACTTCAAATGTCAGAAGATAATTTCATTTGGTATTGACAGACCATTAGGTAATAACATTTAACAACATATTTCCTCTGTTATGTATTTAATTTTTATTCCAATGGGTGTATGCTTAGCTTAATTTCATATATAGCCCCCTATACCATGACCCATCATCTGCCAATCATTAAGCACAATTGATAGTAGTGGAGTGACAAACCCTAATTTAGCGGTCAAATTCCCATTAATATAAATTAATAAAATGCTCCAACCTTTATTGATATTGTACGATATGTGGATTTGCATACGACCTGTTGTTTTTTTACTAGATTTGTATTTATCTGTATGTTTACAGTTATTGAGGGAAGAAACCTTGAAATAAAAGATGCAAATGGTTAGTAGTGCAGTTTATCTGTGTTTTACTTTTAATCTAGCTAATAACCTTGACCATAACCGATGGCTGTTAGTCAGGACCCAGTAGCTGTGATAACCGAAAAGTCAAGGTATATTCTGAAAACAATGACATATTAAAAGGAATATCGTTTTATTATTACCTTCTTGTTTTTCAAAGTAGCCAAAATAATATCTATATCCATTTAACAATATTAATGAGCAATGTTATCCATCAATTTCTCTTTAGGATTGAGTGACCCATATTGCATGCTGGCTTTGATTGATGAAGGCGAGGGTAGAAAAGTAATTAAAAAGGACAAAGATAAAATCAAACTAGTTGCATTACGGCAGTTCAAATCAGAAGAGAATGTAAAGATGACCAAAATTCAAATGAACACTCTTAACCCTCAATGGAATGAAAATTTCAGATTGTAAGTGAGCATTTAACCTTGAAAAATTTTCAACGAGTGGGAGCCTTTGTTATTGATGTCTATGTAGGTTTTTATTATCTGGGTGTAGATTCCGCACAAGAGATCAGTGGTGAGCATTTACCATCACTGCTGTTTGCAAGCAAAGCCACTCCTCTAGAGATATGAGGGCAATACATTTGCAGGGTTCAATGAAATGTTGTGTTTATATTTACATGATGTCAGCCCGAAAAATTTACCCTGTACATATTTCTTTTATGTTAGAATTTTGACATGGTGCTGTTTTTTTTTTTAACAGTCCAATAAAAGACATCAAAACACAATTACTAAGAATTGATGTTTGGTGAGTCCATATTTAATTAAACTGAATTGTGTAGTTGTATTTAACAAAAGAGCTGCACCCAGGTATCAATGAAATGCCAATGATATTAATCCAGTTTTCACAAGGCAAATAGTAATGTTAACGCTTTGCCCATGAACATGTAAACAATTACATTGAAGTGATCATGAGCATCAAAATCAAAATCAAAATATGATACAAAGATGTCTACTTCTAAATCTTAAAAAAAAAAATGAGTCTGCGTTCAGGCTAACGGAGTTGCAGTTACATGTTCTCAATCTAAAGAGTACAATCAACATACTCTTAGAGATGATTGAATTAGGGCGTTAAACCTCTACAGATTACATATCTGTTTGGATCTTTTGGAAATAAAAATAACTTGTCATTCAGATAAATTCAACAGAGGATTTATAATTTCAGACAAAAATGGTCCTTAATGCAATCTCAAGGCAAAGCTTGTCAAGATTTCTTGTATTTTGATTATATACAAAAGGGGTAATTTCTATGCATTTACCCTAATAGGGACCATGACGATAATACTGTCACATTGGACAAAGACAACACCATTACAGCTATCAAAGGATTTTCTGGTATTGGAAGGTATTGTCTAACTGCTTCATTAGCAAAATATTGTACTCTATTGGGATTGAATTGGAAATCAGTTGGGATCCTAATTTCTTTTTTTGACATGACAAAAACAGCTCATTTTTCAATTTGTTTTCAATGAATGCTAATATCCAATTGAATTTGTCATTTTTCGCACTCACTCATCGCTTCTGTATTCATGTTAGCTACAACCAACGCTTAATCCAAGCATCCAAGCATCATCCGGATCACACTTTTTAGAATTAGATTGTTAGGCCTTATTGTAGTGGTAACAGCTTTGGACCTTGGCGCGAAAGGTCTTGGGTCTTCATTCCCAGGCAGAAGCACTATTGGTTTGCATCCATAAATGGGTGGGTGTGGGAAACCAACTAGCAACTAGTAACTTTATCTATTTCAATGAATACACATAATGCTTTTCATAATTATTTTTTTAGTTTTGTAAGAGATGTGTAACTTAATAGCTGTTTATGTACTTTGTCTTCTCTTTATTTTCCTAATTAATATAAAGTATTGCAATAATCACATCAAATAGGAAGACATAGTGATATTTTGTGACA
Source organism: Haliclystus octoradiatus (assembly GCA_916610825.1). Taxonomy (NCBI): domain Eukaryota; kingdom Metazoa; phylum Cnidaria; class Staurozoa; order Stauromedusae; family Haliclystidae; genus Haliclystus; species Haliclystus octoradiatus. The sequence continues at coordinate 17,202,516 of OU744449.1, forward strand.
ATTGTAACAGAGATTATCCACGATTGACCATGCCTGCCTCCTTGTTATTGTCCATGAAGAAGAGACCACCTCTTGATTTGGAACAACCAACACGGTCTACCATGTGCTAATAATGAAAAAATGAAGTTTGTCACACCACATTCGAATCGAGAGAACTATCTTTAGTGGCATTGCTTTTCAATAAAGAACAATTAAGATGCTGTATGTGATATCAATGAAAATCGAAGTTTAATTTTTAAACTTAATATAAACAAATTACAATGTTTTTGTCATAGTTGAAGGCTCAGTCCGAGGCCACGAAGCGTATAATTGATTTCTTTCTTTAGAATTTTACAATTTGATGGGCTATCAAACACTTTTTCAAATCATAAAAACCTGCACACCTCCTGTAATCCTTCAATTATTTAATGTCAATGAATTTTACAAAGCTAATAAACCTTTGGACACATTTCATTCCCTCCTGTGTGTAGAAGTTTATCAAGATGCATAAGCATGCCAGTACTTGTTGGAATTTTATAGCCTTTATTATCAGTTCCATCGATGACTCTGTTTGTTATGCATGTGTGATCATTGAGGACTCGACAGAGTTTTTCTGGATTTATCACATTACAGGATCATATTTGCTTCTTGACAGATTTTTCAAAGAGGTACTGCAGTCAACCTATTCTTCCAATGATACCCTTGATGATTTTATGGGAATAGCTGAACTCCCACTCAAGGTAAAATCACCACACAATTCCTAGTAGAATTCATGATACTTGAGGCATGAGCTGGCTGTATATTCTATTTAGTAATTAAGTATTCATGTTTGTGTTTAGCTAACAAGTCGTATTTGGAGCTTATAATAATGTACAATTTAGCAAATGTTGACATTCAACAATTAATTTTTTGATGCAATGAAACATACTTATGCGTTTCTGAATACCCTATTCATTGAAAGGCAAAGCTATATAGACTCAATATTTGCTCTGTGGATTTATAATCAAACTTTGTGGTATTTACTTTATTTCTTCATCTCAGGGAGTAACATTTCCTTCACAAGAGAAGTGGATACCATTACAAGCAAGATCATCTAGATCAAACGTAAAGGGAGACATCAAAGTAAAACTGTCATTCTCAATTAAACAGGTAACAGATATCAGCACCTGAAACATTTAAAACATCATTTGAAACATCAGATTGGAGTTGATATTTTAAGGAAGACTCAAATAACTAAATGTTGTTTTGCTGTTGGTTTCAGAACTAGACTTCTGAAGTATTAATTTACTCGTAAAATCTTCTAACTTTGGATTGTAAATATTTGAAATGACTTACCTGAAGTTAAATTTAAACGTAATTCCAAAACTGTAAATTGAAGTAAATTATGTAAGCGTTTTTGTAAATGTTTCAAGATGTCAAAATTTATTTGTCGTTTTTAATCATTGTAATTTTCTGCAACCTCCTTAATTGAAATTGGGTTACATGTTTGTGTAAAATTATACGAAAAGTAAAATATGTACCATAGCGATGGAATATAATTGAGTTTAAATAATGTAGGCCTATTGAGATAATTGCCTGTTTGATCATTGAGAAGATGGTTATACCTTTTCCAACCACCAGTAGCAACTAACCACTGATTTCCTATATCTACAAGTAAATTAAATAATGCCTCTTACTTTGACAGGCTGAAATACAACAATGCAAAGGTGATGATGGAGGTGCTACTATTGGCTCTTTGACTATTCACAAGCAGATGTTGAAACAATTCTTATCTCATGAATTAGAAAACTTCTTTGGGTTAAATGTACGTGTTAAATCTATTATATACAAAGTGTATTATTTTTATATTAATATTCCAAAAAGATAATCATAACATCACATAGGATTTTATGTGTTATCAAAAATGGTATAATAGCAAGGATAATTGAAACAGATAAGCACTAATCAAAAGTTTATATTTCAAGATATTCCTTCAATGTCAATACGGATTTCTGTGAATTTACAGTTAGAATGCGTTGGTTAGATTTTAATAATGCCGTTCAATTTTAGGACTGTAGTGAATGCTGGGATGTGAAACTTAGTGATCAGGCCAAACTTATTTTGGAGCAACATCAGGCCCAACATGAAATCAACCATTTTCAATATCAGGCAATGTAAGTAATAATACATTGTTTTGCTTTTTGTTTAACTAATAATGACACTATATTCTAAAATAATAATTTGTTCAACTATATACAGGTTGTTTGATGTGTTATCTGGCCTTCTACAGTTTGTTCAGATCCCATTTGATATATTCGTTAGTATCTTAGAGGATCTTAAAACATGTGGTAGTGATGTATTAGCTCCAGACTTGGTGAGTAGTTGTATGACTTTAGTGAGGATGCAAATACATGCATATATTAAAGTGACAAATAATAGTATGATGAAATGTTTGTAGCAATTCACGCCACTTCAGCACTGCCGTTCTCAAAGATAATACCATGTTGCTGATGCAAAGTAATGAATATGCAGTCAAACTTATACTTCATTGCACAACATTCACACCATAGCTGTGAAGATTGAAAATATTATAAAAAAATTAACTCCTGTTTCCTGTAATCTATTTCAATAAATGCATATCAAAAAAGTATTCTTTAGAAGATATAATTAATTTATGATTTATGAGCATTCTCGAATGGCGTAGTTCTTTTAGCAATGTCGTAGTAGTTAGGGAGCATATTGAAATTTCTATATTGCAACAACAAAATTAGAACAGACCATCTGATATAATCCATATATAGTATAGAGTTGATTGTTTGATGAGAAACAATACCAATAGATCATACATTATTTTATAAAGTTATTTTTCTTTGTACAGTAGGCCTATCAATAAAAGCTTTCAAACAGTGATTCAATTCTTGTGGTGCTGTGAGAGATGTGAAAAGCTACAATAATTTCCCACATAGGTTCATTATTGCGCTTTTCTAATGACTTACTAAGCACTGCTCCTGTTAATAGAATGCTAGATATAGAGATATCTTACCTAATGCATAGTTATTATTTGGATACTTTCTGATTTATTTATAGGATGTATTACTTGCAGACGCTTTTGAACATTTTATTAAATATGCAGCTGATTTAATATCAAGGCATCGACATCTATTCTCTTCGACTTCTCCTGATAAATGTTTGAGATTAGGGCAGCTTCTTCTGTGAGTCACATGAAACATATTTACCAACATTGTCAATTGATTAAGTGCACTGGTATTGATAACTGTTCAATCTTTATTTAGTTGTTTGTCATATATTTACAAATTGCCTGTCTTCCGAAAACATTACCCGGACCACTGGCTTACCAAGGAATTGTCCTCTTGGCTAGTGGTTGGTTTAACATTTATTTTGATTTACTTTATTTTCATTGTTCTGTTAAATTGTGTACAAATGTGGTGTTATGATTTTTTTGTGTGTGTTTTTAGGCAAGTACAGAGCATTGGTTTGAGTTGTTGTCGGCTTACAATGAGCCTCTTGAGAGAGTAAGTAATACAGCAATCACATTTGTATTAATTTCCTACATCACACAATACAGGTGTTTTATTGATTGATGTTACATGAAATACACATAATAAGACAACAGTACTGTGAGAGAGCATAGTAAAATAAAATCGATTTTCTTCTTTATAAACCTCAACTGATTACCGGTTTCTATTTCAGAACCCAGACGCTATACTAAAAGGATGGGTTTCACTTGTCAATAGTATTAATGCTGACATCATGGTTGGGGGTCAGGCATACAATAGTCTATTTCAAGTGTAAGTTTAATGAAATAATTGTGATTAAATGTTGCAGCCAAGTTTAATGAAATAATTGTGATTAAATGTTGCAGCCAAGTTTAATGAAATAATTGTGATTAAATGTTGCAGCCAAGTTTAATGAAATAATTGTGATTAAATGTTGCAGCCAAGTTTAATGAAATAATTGTGATTAAATGTTGCAGCCAAGTTTAATGAAATAATTGTGATTAAATGTTGCAGCCAAGTTTAATGAAATAATTGTGATTAAATGTTGCAGCCAAGTTTAAATGAAATAATTGTGATTAAATGTTGCAGCCAAGTTTAATGAAATAATTGTGATTAAATGTTGCAGCCAAGTTTAATGAAATAATTGTGATTAAATGTTGCAGCCAAGTTTAATGAAATAATTGTGATTAAATGTTGCAGCCAAGTTTAATGAAATAATTGTGATTAAATGTTGCAGCCAAGTTTAATGAAATAATTGTGATTAAATGTTGCAGCCAAGTTTAATGAAATAATTGTGATTAAATGCTGCAGCCAAGTTTAATGAAATAATTGTGATTAAATGTTGCAGCCAAGTTTAATGAAATAATTGTGATTAAATGTTGCAGCCAAGTTTAATGAAATAATTGTGATTAAATGTTGCAGCCAAGTTTAATGAAATAATTGTGATTAAATGTTGCAGCCAAGTTTAATGAAATAATTGTGATTAAATGTTGCAGCCAAGTTTAATGAAATAATAATAGTTTTTTGCTTTGTCGATTGCAGATTTCAGGTGGACTATACGTCAGTGATTTATAATGTTTTAGAGAAACTTGTGAGTTGATCATTTTCAATTTAATACCATCATTTTTCTCTATTCTCATATTTGCATTGCTGACACCAAAACCATGAAAAGCATGAAATTTCATGGGATTCTCATGCCATTTTCACATTTTAATATTGTGAATATGGATGTTTTTTATGGCTTTCAAACTCTTTATGGCTTAAAAAATTTATCATTTTTCCATTTTGATGATGTTTACACAACACTTTCATGGCATTTTCATGGTTTTGTTGTTGGTAGTGTTTATTCCTATTTTGATTGTGTTCTATCTTTAGGTATGTGATAACTTAAAAGTTCCTTTGGCTAAGGTGTTTTCTGACCTCCAGTATGGTTTGGAACATCAGGAGACAAGCACTGAAACATTTGAACTATATTTAGCTATGAGAGATTTTGAACAGATGAAGCAGAATGTGAATGATAGGTAAATATGATACGATAACAATCACATTTGAGCCACTCATGAACTAAAATCAATTAATGGTATCTGGCAATATCCAACTACAACAATGTTAAGGTTCACTCATTTCTTGTAACAGATCAAAATGTGCAGTAGAAATAACCCTACAAGAGAATCATTTGACCTAACTTGACTTGATACATCAATGGTCAGTAATAGGAAACAATAACATGTATAATAGATAATTTAATCTCCAGTGTGATTTTTAGATAAAAATATGTTAGGTTGTTGAGTTAGTTTCTATTGCTCAGAATTCTCTTGAATCTTCATGGTCTGTGAATAGACAATTCTTCATTTTTCATGTTTGATGCATACAGTGAAGACAATGGAATAACTGGCTTTCAGAGTTGGTTCAGACCTGCAATGAATAAATGGTTTGACTTGGCACGCCTTAAAGCTATGGACAGAATTAAAAAAGCTGTAGATCTTGATGAAGTAAGTTTTAAGGTTTGTTATCACACTTTGCAATGGTAATAATCATTTACATTTGTGTATCAATGCGTTCTGCTCTGTACGTATGGCCCTTTCAGGTACGTTTGGTACATTCAATGGTTCAATACTCTGCATCTGCTGTTGACGTCACCTGCTGTCTTGGTCAGGTATCAGTTCTTAAGTTAATTTACATACGCAATTCATCTAATTAGTTTGCTCTCCTGATGATAGGTGATGACATGATTTAAATTGCCTTTAGATTTGTGTCTTCTGGAACAATCTTCACTGGCCAGATCCAACATCATCTTATATATATGTTACTCAGATAACAGATGTAAGTTAATTGTAATGAATAGTTATCTCTCATATTCATAAAATAAAATATTTACCCAATCATATTTTCTGTTCAGATTGTTGCATCTGGTGCTATGCAATACGGTGAAATAGTTAATCAGCATTTGAATGAGGTTGGTTACTATGACACTGAGGGACAATTTGATGTCAATGAAAAGGTACCATCAATTTATCTAGCAAAATTAAATAAGATTGTTATTTAGTTAGTTTTATACAGTGTAGTCAGTTGCTGGTTAGTTGTATGGTGATAGTTGTGACAATCCCCTGATGTGTTGTAATCTTGGTCATGACATCAATTATGTGTTGATTGCAATAACAAATAAAACATCTGCAATCATACTTCAAGTCAGCAAATATTAACTCAGTACACAGAAAGGGATTTGACTGTGGATATTCAAGTGCTACAGTGTAGTCCTGCTCATATCACTGCTTTTAATGTCACACTCTGCTTATTATCACTAATTTTTGAAAACCGATTTCTATCAACTCAACTAATTCATTCTTGTTAATATCACGACCTGCTTATATTACTGTTTTTGGCTGTACCAAGACAGTGATATTTGCCAGGCTACACGGAACTACACTTTATGGATTTATGGATCATCTTTCCAAGTTTCAATGCTGTTGCTAGTTTCGACATATGTCTATGCCCCTGCAAAAAAGTTGTTGAGTTCATGAACAGTTCATCAAAATGGGCAGTTCAACTTCCATTAACTGTTTTCACAAAATATTGATGTGAGACAATGGTATAATGTAACATGATGAAACTGGTGCTCAAAATGTGCTTCAACAAATGCCGTCCAACAAAGGTGAGGATCTTAAAAACCTGTATTGCGAAAGGGTAAATAAACTCAGAAGAAACTTGATCATTTGACAATCAAACCTCAACGGAAAATCCTGAGAGAAGAGTTGAAAAATGTTCTAAACCTTTTGCCAGTAAGTGCAGGAACTGAACAAACACCTAGTTAACTTGTTTGTAGATGATTGCTAATTTTTCTTCAACAGCTGTGTATTGTCATGAACAATATGGAACATGTTCTCCATTTTCTTGACTCCGTACCCAAAGTGTTGCACTTTGAAGAGCTTTTAGCTAGCTTAGCTGACCTTCATGGTAATGATCGTGCTTTGACATTCCGTGCTACTCTGGATGAAATTTTAACATGTGGCAAAGATGACATGAAACAGAAAATAGACATTGTTATACAAAAGACTGGTGAACGGGTACGCAGATGATTATTAATATGCTAGCTAATTATATATCATACCTGAGATATGAAGCAGTAGTGACTGTGAATAATGATTGTTGTTGATAGGTTAAAGCTGACATGTTGTTGTATTTGCGCAAAATAAGAAAAGCACCAGAAGGATCATCACCCGAAGAGGTAAATAATATGTTTCCAATAAACAGGTCAATAGCTATGAGTTGATATCTAGTAGTTTCTCAGTACGGTATGTGCCGTCGCAAGCATGGTACTCTTTGATGTCCTGATGAAAGCGTTGTTGATATCAACGAGATTTACCATTCATTCAAAATCTGATTTTAGTGCTCTCCGTATGTGATATAACATAGCCCTTGAAAATCGTTAGGCAGGTTTAACTCTAGCCTTTTTTCATTCCACAACATCCTTCATTTTTGTGTGACACTCCTATTATGGCCTAATAAAATTTCATATGCAGAAGTAATGCTCTCTCATTCGAAAAATCTGTTATTTTGTCATACAATACTTTTTTTACTTTTGAGTTTCAAATTGTAGTTTTCAATTATTATTTTCAAACTTTAAACTAAATCGATACAAAATTTAAAACGTTAGATTTTATCAACTGTGCTAGGATTCTTTAAAATAAATTCCCTGAGAAAGATTGAAAATTTGTTCATGTCCTGGAGGAAAGAAAATGATGATTTTGTGGTACTGTACTTGCTCGACTGTAATTTTTATTTTTATTTTGATAGATTTTTTATCAAATATAAAACTTTCATTACAACAGTAATTGTGAGATGCTGGCAACAACACTAAACAATACTTTAATTATCTAATTTTGAGATTCTGTCTATTGTCCATCTCTATGTGCCCATATTAGATTATTAATGCAGCTTAGTACTGTGTACTGTGATATATTTTTTCACTTTCATTTGTCAGACTATTGTTCCTTTTTTGGAATATCTTGACAGCAATCTGTTAACACTTCATGATTCGCTCCTCCATTCTGTATTTCAAAGGTAAATCAATTTCCTGTTAACTTTCTCTTTATTGTTAATGGTGCATTAGCACTGTTGATCTGTATTGGCAATTCCTGTTCTTTGTTTAGAGTGCTTGTACACATGTGGACGGTAGTGTTATCTAGCTTCAAAGAAAGTGTTCTGACCTCAAGAAATGTAAGTTGAATAAAACTATTGGGGAGGATTGACATTTTTATTTTCAGTATTCAGTGGTTGTGAACAAGAATTATTTATTGTTCATGTCTCACTGTACCTTGATAAATGATCAGATCAATTGAAAAATAACAACAAAATCAAAAATGTGATTTGTTCAATTTACACTCTTCATCGCAGCATTTAAAATTGAATTGATTCTGAAGTTTCTAGGAACAACGGCCTTCAAAGTTCTTATAACCCAACTGCTGACGTAACCTAACCTAACCATTTATTGCAGACTTGAGGGATGTGTTCCGTCTTATATTAGTGACAAGTAATTACTTCACCTTTGATCATTACCTGATAAACATTGAAACCCCTGTGGAAATATCTGATTGAGTTTATGAACTGTTCGTCACTTTTCGGAATTAAAGGTGATAGTTGAACTCATGTACTGTTCATGAACATTTTGGGCCATTTAACATTCATGAACTTATTTCACAGGGAAATTCTTTCCCAAATTCAATTGATTCTGTTCAACTGATATTGTAAAGGTTTGTAAGATAGAGTATTCATGTTGTGTTGTCTATCTTAAGCAATTTAAATTGTTTTTCAAATAATAAGTTGTCGAATAATTATTATTACTTTGTTATTTAATGGTGTATAGGGTTTCCCGCCACTGAGAAAAGCCGTATTCGAAAAAGTAGTTTTTGTTACTGTAAAAGTATGATATCTTTACAGTGAAAATGACACTTTTAAACCAATCAGTGAATTCCATGTGTTCCCCCGACAACAAGTTTCCTGAATGTTTCAAATTTGAAAATTCAAGCCATCATTTGTTTGTTTTGTCAAAATGTCAAATCATCATTTGATGGCTTGGCCATCGGAGAATCCGGTGGCTGTTGAATTTACGATCAAGACGTGAGTTTATAAACCTCAAAATATGTTTATTCGCAATAAATATACTTTTTAAAGCTTTTGTGGCATTATTGTTTGATAGTTGTTGAATATGGAATCAATTTCAAAGGTAATTTCAAATTTAAAAATTTGAAGCTTTACGCTATAAACACTTCAGTTACATTTAAAAGCGACATTGATGATTCAACTATTTTTCGGTATTTATCAAAATGACTTCAACACCACATTCATTGTAATTTTGTTATATAATAAACAGAATAGTTCAGAGATCTCTATATAATTGATTGTATTATTGGCTGTATTGAATATTCAGTATAATTATGTTTTGATTTCCATTTGATCAGAATATCTTTTTTGGAGATTTTCTTCTTACAAAATGAGATCTCCTCAGTTTTCATAGTTCAGATTTTCTTTGCTTAAACTGTGCTGGTACGTAGGCAAAACTTTATATTATATCTCTTTGTTAATTGTGATTTCATGTCCTAAATTCCAGAAAAAGAAACCTGGGATGGAAAGAATTTACCAAGGGCTGCAAGTACGTACCAGACACACACTTGTGTGTATGTAGGTTTATATATTTCAAGCTTTATTATCAATGTAAGATCTTGCAAGTTGTTTTAAAAGGGTGTTGGTATATAATAGATATGTATTAGCAATATTATAATGTTAATCCATGGGCATTATTACATTTTATTATATCTGAAATCCTTAATCCATCCATTTTGCTTGTTGTGAACATGGTGCGATAAAATGTTTTACCTTCTGAAAATGCCTGTGTTTTGTATCAATGGATGAATAATTTCAATGACAATGTTTTTCATGTTTTTCTAATAATTCTTGATTTATATCCGACAGTTTGCCTTTTCCTAGCCTTCCACAAACTAGCATTTGAGTTTTCCGTACTGTGTCGAACTCTAAGACTTCTTGTTATTTTTAATAATCTAATTTTCTGTAAATATAAGGTCTCCCAAACAAACATATTTTAGAACTTAAAGGATGATGTTATCTTCTAAAATCTATCATTGAAAATTTATATTTATGTAAATATTATTATGACCAAATAAGCACCCCTCTATCCATATTAATTTCGAAATATAAATGTTTTCATCATTGCTATCGTTTTCATTTCATTATTTTGATACTAGGAAAGTCGTGATTTTTTCTATGCTGGTGGAAAGGGCATCCCTGAAGAAGATCTCAATACTCCTACGTACAAGGTAAGATGGCATCTCCAGGCAGCATGCAGAAAGCGACACCAGTAGAGTTAGGATGGCAAGGGAACCAACCAAAGTAACTGTTCAACAGTGCTCCATTTGGACCATGTTCCATAATGTTTTGATTTGATTCTGACTTGTAGTGATACAGTACCCCTGCAAAGGATTGCACATTAATCACTGTATTAATATTGTATTGATAAATATGAAGGTGGGATGGATCCATTGGTCTTTCATATTCATCTAACAAATATTCAAGTGCAGCATAAAATGATTTAGTCAATCGTTTTTTCATATATGTTTGGTCGATGTTGTATAGTAATAATTAAGATTATGGGTAATCGAGGTACTTATTTCCCCCATTTCCAGATGTTTTGCTTTGTTGAATAAATAAAAATAGTTTACAAAAGTTTTCAGTTACCCTTTATTTTAGTACTGTACCTAAAAATTGGTACCAAAAGTTCACTTGTAACTTACTTGTGTAATAATTTTAAAGTTTAATGTAGTCCTTAGAAAATAATTTAGTAATTTCTTTTGCAAGACAACAGAAATTTTTTATTATAGTGCCTCACAAATGGTTTTTGAACTCACAAGCGCTTCATACACGGTCCATGAACAGTCCATGACCTATCAATAGAAAATTCATGAACATGAAATGGACAAAAATTTCATGAACTTTGAGATAAACTAATTATGAAAATTTCATGAAAAAAGTGTGCCATTTCACATTCATGAACTTATACTTTGTAATGGTAACCATGGTAGCAAATATGTTTCTGTCTTTTTAGGATGTCAATGAATTAGTTATGTTATGGAAATCATCAACTGAAGAAGTAATTCAATACTATTATACATATCAATGCACAATACAGGTGATGATGATAATTGATTAATTATAACATTGAATTAAAACAGTGATGTTCTAGCCTCCAACCAAATTGATTAGTAAATTCTAGGTAACATGTAAAAACCTACTTGATAATCTTGTCTGTGACACAGGTTAGTGGTGTTCGAGCACCCGCAAATAAAAGGGTTACAGAGCCATAACACTGCATAGTTATTTGATCTTCCAAAAAAATTTGATTTCACTCATTTGTTTCATCCTGGAGAAGGCTTTGTAAGCAGATATTCATATCATACTCATCACTACTCTTATAGATGGGAGAATTATTTATTGTTAAGCAAGCAATGTCTGTTTATATAGCGCTGAATAACTGTTCTGGCTCTCACTGCATCAGACGAGTTTCTCAAAACTTCGTTTGACTAATTCAATTAGTTAGCCTACCTTCTGAATTGTATGTAAACATGACATTTACATATTTTTCTGTTGTAGGAAAATGCAAAACAGTTGTATGGATCATTGACTGTAAAGTATTTCTATTGTCACAAGTCAAACTCTGTGCAACTAAGCAGTAGGTTTTTTAATATTCAATTATGTCATTCACCATCTCAATTCATTGTTGTTATCCTGATTGTTACTTGTGTGTTCTTTTTTCAAGTTTTGAATGGCAAAAATTTACCAGCTCTTGATGTCAGTGGTATGTTATTGTTTTAATATATTAATCTGTCAGCTTGAATTGTCAGCAGCATGTCAGCTATATGTCATACATAAATAATTATGGTTTTTATTATCTTAGGAAATTGTGATCCCTTTGTTACAATTGAAATATGCCCAGCACATTTGTTTCCAAAGCGTAAAGAAAAGTCAACGAAAGTGCAAAAACAAACACGGTTTCCATTATTTGATGAAAATTTTTCCATGTAAGTAGATTTTGAAATGTGTTATTTCTCAAAGGAGATATATCAATTTTCATTGACAATTTATAAATAGAACTTCCTTCTATTGTTAAAAGAAGTGTTACCAATACTGAAGCAGAACAGGCTATGAGCTTGTGCTGATGAGATGGCGTTGACACAATAGCAACTTAACCTACAAGTTTGCCATTGATTATGATCCATCAATAATTGTTTAAATAATATAATCCCGCCCATTGATATTGTGTGATGTTTGTATGTGTTACATTTCAGCCCTGCTACAGTAGAACAATGCAAGACACCTGGTACTATACTTCTACTGACTGTCTATGATCATGACATGATATCTGATAATGACATTGCTGGTGAGGTATATATACCACTAAATAAGATGCCTGGCCTTAAGGGTGATGATAACATTCCATCTACTTTTAACCAAATGCAACAGATCGAATTAAACATCATTCATGGTACAATCACTGGTAAACCATTTGAAGGTACGCATATTCAGCCATGGAATTATCGCTATATTAATTTGAAGTAGATACCGATAGAACAATTTTTTATTACAATGACAGTCTAATCATGACAGTGTACGACAGTCTAGCACACACATCCCTACTACATCATCCAAATTTATTAAATTTCTAAGATGGAACAATAGCGTTTATAATGTACAATTTAAGACTACAGAACATAGTTATTGACATTAAGCCAGTTGTGATATTGAAAGGGGCTTTCAGATAAACTTGTACTGTAGTATCAAATCTGCAGAACTCTGCTGACCGAAGGATTATTCTTGTGAATCTTTTCATTAATCAGGAGTAGGAGGGAGTCATGTTCAATATTAATGAAGGTTTTTATTGTTTACAGTACTAAAGGAACTCAACAGTATGCTTGCTGAGAATTTTGTTTACTATCGACAACAGAAAAATGAAAAAATGAGGAAGGATTGTCTGAAAGCAGCAGCACAACAGCGTAGCTGATTCATTATTTATTTCAAAATCCTAATCAATATTATTATTAAAAATAACAAACAATGGTCTACGGGTTTTAACTAATTGATTATATGTTTACATAATCAACTATCAACATTCCAAGTTATAATAACAAATTGTAAATATCATATAGAATTATACTCCACAATGAACCAATCATCTTATTCTGTACAAATATAATTCATAGATTGAGATTTGTTATCTCTAATTTTAAGATTTGCAACTAATCTTGTGGTCATTGCATATTAATTATGTGTAATGATGTCTGTATAAAAATGATTGATAATGAAATAGTACCCAATCAATGATTGCATCATTATATGCGTCACAAATCAGTCACCATCTGTCATTTGGAGGAATTGACGGTAGTTGTCTCGTGTACATTCCCCTTTAGAGTTGAACAGAAACTTATAATAGCTGCCATCTGCACAGATTGCTAAAAATAAAAAAATTGTGAAATATTTAAATAAAAGCCTGCTGTATAAATAAAAATAATAATAATAATAATAGTAATAATAATAATAATAATAATAATAATAATAATAATAATAATAATAATAATAATAATAATAATAATAATAATAATAATAATAATAATTGATTTACTGTATAATTCATGGCGCCTCATTGCCCAAATCCATAAGCCTAAATCTATAATCCAAATCAAGCCCAAACAACCAACAAAAGTTTACCATTTGAAAAGGAAATTAGTCCGGAATGCGCAGAGCAAAAGATTGAAACTGTAAAAAGAGTACCTGCCTTCCCAGTCCAACAGTCATGTGAAAACCGTTGTGAGAAATTATTTAGGTAGTAAATAAATTATTGTTAACCAAGATTTCAGAACAAAATTGTAGACCCAAGCTAGACACAATATATTTGATAGATAGAGCTTCATTCAGAAGTACCGCATGGGACCACTACTTTGTGAATTGAATTACTGTATTTTGTTGCCGCTTACCTATCACTGAGTTCTTATCAGCCCCAAATGCACAAATGCAATGTGCCCCACTTGGAACTTGGAAACGGGAAAAACTTGCTTTTGAATTAAAATATTTTGGTAGTAAACTGAAATTAAAACAAAAGTAAATTGAGTTTTGGAATACAAGACAATACATGTTGAAATTGACAATGATTTTCATTGCATTTATCTAGATTTGCACTTACTATCAACAAATATTTAACAAAACTTTGACCAGGAATGACAAAAAGCAAAGTTGAGATTGCGTTAGGGAGGATACACTTTTTAAGTATAACTTGTAATTGTATAACTTTTAAGTCTAATGGTGGGGGTATTTCTGAAGAATACCGGTAAGATCAACATAGATAAAATCAACCATAAAAATAATTAAATACTAAACAATTGCAAAAATAATTGAATTCTGTACAGCTAGCGAAAAATCAAAAGGAAATAATTTTAAATCCCAAAAAAATAATTGGTAATTTCCTTTGCAAGATGATAAAGTGAATTGACAACAATTTTCCTGTCACGGTGCACACATGTATTATATATCCCTAATATAAACTTACGGGAAAATTAGGATGAACTAAACGCAAAATGGAATAGTAGTATAACAGACCCTGAGACCCAATCCTAGGGACATCTGTATTGTTGAGAATGGCAAATGAGTGCTCACCTTGATGTTTTACTCCGTTTGGGATCATCAACAGAGAATATATGAACAGTACCATGATCACTTGAAACACACAGTCGAGATGAGTCATGGTTGAAATTGATACTGAAACAAATTACAGTTATATTAGAATGTAAAGATAATATTGACCTTCTCAAGATGCCCTTTATTATAATAGAAGAGTGGCTCTTCGTAGTCTTCTAGCTAGAATACTGACAAATGCCACTTTCCTCGTCACAGACAAGGTACTGCAGACTAATTTCAACAGATTACATGACAGATTCACCATGACAAAGCAATTGCATTTGAAAACCACATACCAAAAGATATGAAGGATAAAGAAGCACCACACACAATATCACAGAAGTAGTATACACACACTAATGGCAATTCTACGATTGTACTAGCCTCCAGACCATTGTAGCAAACAAAAATAAATTGAGACATTTCTTGAATTACTTGTTGCCTTGCAAAATATGCACAATTCAAGTTTGTAGTACTTGTTCTATTACTGTATCAGATAGATGTGCATAAATATGTGTGATTTTCAAGCTGTCAGGAGAAATTGCTACATATTTGTAGGCCGGATGAAAGCATGATTGCTACTGATTTAAAGTATAGAAGTGGTCAGGACTTGGACCAATATAAAAAATAGGATCAATGGCAAAAGAATAATTTACCGTAGTATAAATTTATATCCAACTTAATTCATTCCAAAGCCTATGATAATCTTATTATATCTACAATTTTGTACATCGTTTTTGACCTACCAATAAATCATAGCACTACCAGCCCCTCTTCTTAGTTCATGTAGCTGTTGTCCGGTTGATGTATCAAAAACACGAATGAGTGTACCCTAGAAAAAGAAAAGATTAAGTAACAAACAACACATACTATATAATATATACATGTACATGTAAGTACAACTTCCCAGTTATCTACGAAGTAGCTAACAACCTATTCAAGCGGCGAGAAGTTAATTACGTTTAAACCGTTTATCACCTACGTTAAGGAGGCGAAGGGGATGCTCTCATTTTCAAGAAGTATATACATATACGCGCATTTTGAAATTAACGGCGCACAGTAATTGCACCGTCCTTAACAAAAATAGTTAACCTTTCTCTCAGTAGTGGTGTCTTCCCGGAGGCACTCAAAACTGCTAAGGTTTCTCCATTGCACAAGGGAGATACCATCACCGAGAGAACAAACTATCACCCAATCTCCGTACTCCCTGTTATCTCGAAACTTTTAGAAAAAGCTGTATATATGCAATTTAACCATTATCTGTGATTACTGCGCTGTCGCATGGGGGAATTGCAAAGTCCAACACCTTGACTGCCTCCAGAGATTACAAAACAGAGGAATGAGGGCTGTACTCCGTTGTAATTATCGCACTCGAATCTCTGATATGCAAAGCCGGCTTGGCTGGCTTTCTGTCAGAGACAGAATAACCTCACACCAACTAATGCTCACTCACAAACTAAAATTCAATCTAGCTCCTCCTCTGCTCTCCCATATATTTCAACAACCAAATACGACCAAGACAAGATCTCACACCCATAATGACATATACATCAAATCAGCCATCGCCACTCATTTCAATATGCTGCTGCTCACAAGTGGAATGATCTACCGTCTACAATGAAGGAGGCTTCCAAAAGGAAAAGTTTCAAAAGTCTCCTTGAGAAGCATTTAAATACCAATAAAATTACAGCATCTAATAACTGTTAAGTTTCGTATTTAATTAACCTTGTAGCTGTATATATATATATGTGTATTATTGTAATCAATTATTTTATGCTTATTCTCTAGTTTATTACGTAAATCAGTCCTGTGAAAAAAAGTTATTGTAAAACTTATCAGGTTCTGAATAAATGATGATGATGATGATGATGATGATGTAGTACAGTGATACTATTTGTAAAAGTCTTGATTGGCTAACTCCAGCGACTGAACCACAAAAGCAAAGCAACTCAGTAGCCGTGTTAAAAGACTAAAACTCGTTGTAATTGCATCATTGATGATAAGATATTTATAAATTTAGAATTAAAATGATTTTCTTCTTTGCATCATTTTGCATCAAATCGGAAGTGATTCAAAATTGTAACCCTGGATCTGTGATGAAGAAAGGCAAAATATGACGAAGACGTGAAGATTTATAGGTAAAATACGATCTAACAAGTAAAAGATTTTGAAAAAAATATTTTTTCTTTAAATTTTGATCCACAATTTAAGGGTTACCGGTACTGCATCACACGGCAGCCTTGTAATTAGGTTCTCTGATAACAACACCGGGGATGTTGGTATAAGAGAACCCAAACACGGCTGCTGTGCAGTACCATTTAGTATCATCAATCTATGGAAATAGTAATGATATAATGCTATAGAGCATCAGTAGATAAGTGTCTTTGATTATGGTCAGCAGGACAGCAGGGTTGTCTGTTCAAATCCTACCTTGCGAAATTGACAACCGGTATTACAAAGAGTATTTGGTTATAAAATGCAAATATGCCTTACTTTGATTAGAATAAGTAAGCTACATAGTAAACATATGCAACAATTTGCCTGGATCATGCGGTGTGAAGTGTTCAAAATGTTTACCTGTGTGTCAGGTTGTACAAAGTGCATGATCCTGGGAACTTACTTCCTGGAAGGCCAGCACAGAATAGATTATTAAATGTTATGGTAGTACTTGTTTTTATTTAAGTTGATATTGTTGGCAGGGTACGACAAAAGGTTCAGCCTTCTGGAATCATAGAGGTATTCAACATTTTCTTTTGAATTTAATTGTTGAGTTTGACCAATAAATCATTAAAAATATCAAACTTTTCTGATATATTTGCTCTAACATTCCAGAATCTAGGATTACAGGATTCCTATCTTTGTCGGACTCTGATTGTTGGAATTCAAAAACGTTTGTCTTTGAAATTTATGCAATTAATTTCAATATAAATAACATTTCAAAACTTTGTAGCAATTCTATAGAAATCCAAAGTATTTTGAATCCAATTCAGAATTCTGAAAAGAAAATTTCCAACAACCTTGTTTCCAGAAGGCTAAAATGTTTGTGACATCCTGATTATATTCTGTAATTTTATATTCTGACACAAGTAAGAATTATGCAGACACTTTTAACAAGAACTCCATCTGTTGCCTTCTTCCTTTGTTCCTTTATTTCATTTGTACACGAAATAGGGAGAGCATTGTGAACAATAACCTAATTGCTTAATGTGTTACCCTTGCCAAAGAAACATTTACAGTCATACACAATTAAATAGTGTGCATCTCAAACAATGAGTGATCAGCTCAGATGACATTGCAAACCCATCAGGGTCCGACAAAAGGTTCAGCCTTCTGGAATCCTAGAGGCATTTTAACCATCTTTTCTGATTTTTTGTTGCTGATGTTTGACCATTAAATCGTTAAAAATATCAATTTTCTTCTGAATTTGCTCTAACCTTCCGGAATCTAGGATTCCTACTTTTCCTCCCCATCAACGTCAACTCAACAATCAAGTGTTTGAGATCAGTAATGGTCATATATTACGTTCATTGTTCTGAGAAAACATAAGATGTTTATCACAGACAAAGAAACAATTAGGCGTGAATGATGCTCACCTTTTCTGATGCGCTTGCTAATCTGGTGCCTTGAAGATTCATAGATAAACAATGCAACATGGCCTCATGGGCTTCAATCTCTGTCACAGGTTTTTCCGTATTGGCAAGATCAACAATCTGAACATGGCCACATTTTCTAGCTGGATACGCTAGCAGGGAATTGTTGCTACTTGGACAAAGGACACAGAGACCTTGAAATGAAAAACAATAACAAATATTAGAAATGTGGTTGAAGAAAGGTTTTATTATTAAGAGATGGTAATGCAACACGCACAGGCATCAAGTAAAAGGCATTCAATAATTGCATTAACTACCTTTGGGATTTTCACAAGTTTCAAAAACGTGCAATTGCTGTGGATTCTGTGTGAACGTGTACACTTTGATCATTGCATCCAATACAACAACAATTCTAAAACAACATCAAGTAAGCTGAATATAAAATCCCAACTTAAAGAGAGAGAAAATCCAAGGCAAACATAGTACACAATATAAAAAATATAAAACACCCAATGTGTGAGTGAGCCTCAACTGGTATTCTATATCATCTCTATACTAATTGTTCAAGTCAGACTTTTGAGCTTTTATTGATTTTGCATTATCAAATCGATAATGATATATACAATCATATGACATTCTAAAATATCACAAAGGTTTTCTGCGATCTGATTGGTCGAAAGAGGGTGCATGAAATCCTAAGGTAAAACATGGCTCCAAAAACCGCGAAAAATCGCTAGCTTCAAAAGTTTGATCAGTGATAAAATGCAGAAATTATAACTTTCCGATAACAATCCAATAAATATCTCAATTATGGCAACGAATTACAAATAACATTTAGCTGAAGCTCTTTATATTTATTGAAAAGCGTCGTAAATGAGTTATTTGCCGTGCAGCATGCAAAATAAAAACACAGAATGAAAGACAATTATAAGCTACGCTGTTTCAAGGTAAACCTTAAATTTAGATAACAATTAGTACATCAATTTCTAGAGAACTATGTGCAATTTATATTACAGAAGTTCTTGTATGTGTCTTCAACAATATATATCTTGTTGCGGGATTTCCTTTGCTTTGGTGTATGAATTGAAATTGAATTTTAAATAGTGAATTCGTGAATTGAGAATCCGCCCTCGAATGAGATTCCGACGTTTGTTTTACTTTAGAAAAGGGTTACCACACGCTAGCAAATGTTTGTATTCATATTTACTAAACTCGAAAAAGTTGGGAGACACTCGGGAAGCCAAAAATCACTCGCTCGGAGCTCGTGATTTTTTAGCGCTTCACTTGTGTCTCCCAACATTTTCTCGTTTAGTAAATATGAATACAAACACGGCAAGTGTGTGGTAACCCTTTATTAATATAATGATATAGACAATTCCGATAATAAAATAAATTCTCAAATAAATAATAAATAACGAATAAATAATTATAAAAGAAATATTATTAAGTTATAAAATAAAAAGTGCATTAAACGGGGGAGGGGTTGAGCAATAGTTTTATTGGTAGAGTGAGAATAATAATAATTAAGCAAAAAGAACCCAGTGGTTGATGCAAAATTAGTATTATCTTTCCGATAAGCCGTACATTAGGTGTTGACTTTGCGCTGTTTTCGTGAACACTTCAAAATTAGTTTTGCTGTGTCAAAAGTAATGAGCTCGACTAAAGCTAATAATTAGTCTAAACTAAAGCTGAGGCTCAAGAATCGTAATCAAATCCAACAGCCTATTGATTACAGCTTTATCAAACAATAGTTTTATAAAATACAACGTATGTGGCATACCTATCTCTACGTAGTTTAACTGCTTTGACATCACTTGAAAAATCCAATGTAATAACACATTTCTTTTTCAAGTCGTCCCAAATTTTCACTAGAACAAAATTATGACAAGATATTATAATTGTTATACAGTAAGCTTGCATTGTTTAGACTTCAATACTGGACTGTACTTTGTATGTTGTAAGACAAACAATTCAAATAAATTTTAATTATGAGAACATAGAAATTAAACTAGAACATTTAGATTTGCAGGTGTGGTGTTTCTTGTTCAAAATGAGGCATGGTCACAGCATTCAGTCGTTGGAGTCTCGAAATGGACAACGACATGCTGGCCAGAAAAATGTTAAGATACCTAAAATAGATAACTATATTGCAGTTGGTTGTGACGTTTAGTCAATGATTGAGGGAAATGTTAATTGCCACACCTAGCGGACATTTGTAGACATTTGCACTACATCACTCCTAAATCACAAAGAAGTAATATGACAAAATCAGAAAACAACCTTCTGCTTCGTTCACAGATATCTAGATCCCAAATACCAAGTAGAAGTAGGCACAGTAAAAACACTGTTATGATTGAATGATTAAATTATTGTTAGGCAGTCAAATTAAAATGACTATTTTACATGAAATTAAATAATATTGATGGCTAAATAATAGCATTAAGAATTTAAATCGAAGTCAAAATTAAGCTTTTTTGATACTTCGAGCTGGTGTCAACTTCAATTAGAATCTGAGTTGTATATTGGTACATGTACATTTCTGCCTCCAAACTACAATTTCCATAGACTGCTATTTTTGCAAAGACATGTGTATGGTGTCTGCATATATTCAGCAATGACAATATGGAGTCAGACAGTCAGACAGCTAGCAAAACACAAGAAATAATTTCAGGGTTATTGCTCCATTGAATGAGCATTCTCTATTATTAAGAATTAAATCAACCTTCTGTCGGTGGGTACTTTGGATTTTTCCCTCCGCCAATTAATGCCAAGTAGTTACATCTGAATAGCATTTCAACTACCCCAACTCCGCCATCGTCAAAATCTGAAAATGAAATCAAATTATCCATTATTACTACTTACAACACTCCAGGTTTGTAGGCTGTAGCAAGCAATTGCAAAACATTGTGTAATAAAGGTATTGAAGGATTGAGGCTCGCTCATAAGTGCCATATGTCACACCCATTTTTTCATGCCAAGCTAAAACAACTACCTTCAATCAGAAACAGTACAAAGCGGGTAGCAAATTGCTTATCTACTATAAATAATCAAAGACAATGTTAAAGGGGTGTTCCGTGCGCCCAGGGTCCGACAAAAGAATTTACCTTCCGGGAACCTGAGTTTTTTCTCAAATTTCTTCGGAAAATTTTTCCCGGAAATAGCGTTTATAGTCATTTTTGCGTGAATTTTTCAACTTGTTTCAAAAGCCCGTCTCAGAGTCATAGGTATGGAAATTTTCATAAATATATAGCTTATCTTTATACCTATAAATGCGAAAGTATGCCTGTGCTCCATGGTAATGTTTTCTGCTGTATTCTCAGTCGGTTTTCAAGTAAGATATAATAATAAGTATGTTACTTATCATTGGAATCGCTGTTTTTCAGTTGTAGTTTGGATGGGCTTCAATTTTGTTATTACCCCCTTCTGATTGGTATAACTAAAGAAATATACTGTTTAAAATG
Organism: Haliclystus octoradiatus; assembly: GCA_916610825.1. Classification (NCBI taxonomy): domain Eukaryota; kingdom Metazoa; phylum Cnidaria; class Staurozoa; order Stauromedusae; family Haliclystidae; genus Haliclystus; species Haliclystus octoradiatus. The sequence continues at coordinate 17,224,278 of OU744449.1, forward strand.
CATTACAACTGATTAAACTTCGTTGTTTGTCAAGTTCCAAGAACACATCTTTAATCAGCAAATTATAGTTTACAACGGAAAGATAATTATAAAACTGTGATCGTAATAGCCGAAATATTTCATCGTTAACAAAGACTTTACAAAGGGTCTGCTGAAGACTTTTACTTAACACGTACTCCGTACTTTCATTTGATTCTATCTCGATACAATCATACGCAAACGCAATTATCGAACTGTTCAAAATATGTTCGATGCTCGAAGTTGAAGCCAACGCAAATAGTTGTGAATATTAAATCGCTAATCGACTCCACTACAGACAACATCAGTCGTGAATTGCCGAATATCCTGCTACACAGACATGTTCATGTTCTCAAACTGTAGACACTATGAGCATGATTAGACTTCATTTTGTTTCGAAACAAAACTAGACATGTATATATAAAGTTACCGAAATACTTGAATAATGTTTAATGGAAATTCCAATTCAAATATTCAAGAATAATAATTTAATGTAGGCCTACAGACAACGAAAGCGGTGAAGATGCCGAAGTTAGAGAAGCCACGTCAACTCAAAGACAAATACGATAGATAAACAAATGTAACCACGATTTTCAAACTGAACGCAGAATAATTTTGTTAGTTTGCTCGCGATGATTGTGAAGGCGAGAGGGAATAAAATACTTCTGCGTTTACGAGTTTGCGAGATCACATCAATTAATCATTCATTCAATTCGAATGTTGTGACGCCTGACGTACTTCACACATTGTTATGAAACAAAGCGAGCGTGTAATGAGACACTTACGTTGAAAATTGAACTGTTTATTATGTTGATGAATAAATAGACATAGTTATATTAAATATAAAGACATGTAAATATTAATTCTTATTAAATAAATTATATTAATTTGAAAACTTCGGATAACTGACGAAATCTTCCAACCTTCGGAATTTAATTTACAAAACTTGAACGGGAAAAGTTTAAATTCTTCGGAATTCTTCGGAATTTGCCCAAACCTTCCGGGAACCTGGTTCCCAGGTTCCCGGACTTTGTCGGACCCTGCGTGCGCCTATATCTGTAATATTATTGATTTAAAAGGAAGCATAACCCAACAACAACAAAGGATGCAAATTTAAGACAAATACGGTAACTATGTAAGAACTCTTCATTCATAATAAGATGAAAAAGTTTCAATCACTCATATAAGTCATAAGTAGGACAGCATATAGATAAATCAGAATAAATAATTTGAAATTATTTGTTGTACGGTAGATAAGTATGCTACCTTGGCGCTCTTTCTCTTTCAAAGGATCACAGTTGTAAATACGGAAACCAGTTTCCATGCCACATGCAAAGCATCCTGAATAGATTGATACAAAGTATAACTAGAATAATAATACTGACAGATTATATTGAAATGAAAGGTACAGATTGCATGGAATAATCTGGTAGCCTAGTTAGCATGCAGTGTTATCCTCTTGGTAACTTTTTTTTAGAAGAAATCAACTGTTTGCAATAAAATATATGAAAACCCTGTTTGAAAATAGTATTTTTTTATTCCGAATCAATTTTCTACATAAGCTCACAGGGGTGGGTATGGGAAACCAACTAGCAACTAGCAACTAGTAACTTGATCTATTTCAATGAATACACTGCTTTTCATGTATATTTTCTTCAGTTTTATAAACTATTTGTAATTAATAGCTGTCTCGTACTTCGTGTTCTTTTTCTTTTTATAGTTATATAAGTATTGCAAAAAATCACATAAAATAGGAACGTGTGCCAGATTGGAAAGTTTGCTGTTTGCGGGCAAGATCTTGGCAGTGCAATCATTTTCGCGGGTGAAATTCCAGCCGCGCATTTCAAAATTTTATCCGTATTTTATAAGAAAATGACATAATTTCCATGATTATTTAGATGCTATGTCTGAAATTTGCCAACACATTTGATTTTCTAAGTTATAAATATTTACAAATTACAATGTTTTCGTCATTGTTAAAGGCATGACCTAAAGCCATGAAGCGTGTAGGACTTATCATTACATGTAATTGTAATCAAAGATGCTCCGTGAATTATGACGGATGATCGCTACTTCTCTTGTTTTACTCATTTTGATGGAATTTGGCTGCTAATTGAAAAGATCCTGAAGTTATATTTTATATCAGAATATGGAAACTAGTATTTATGAATCTTGAGTATCTCAACAGAAACTGTAGATATGAAAGCTTGGTTTTTACAAAGAAATCGTATCTAGTTACTAGTTGCTAGTTGGTTTCCCACACCAACTCACAACTCACAGTCAAATTCAACGTAATAAATGTAATAAACATTGATTTAAACTCTGAATATAGTTATGAGTTAGAAAATTCGTTTGACAATGAAAATTGATATTTTTGCTAATTCAAAACTTTATCAAGTGCGAGACTGCAGGTATCACTCTGAGCGGTTTAGTTAGAGTTTCATTCATATACACTACCACTAACTCACTAGGCCTAAGCAGCACTGCTATTCTACTTTCCATTCTAGATCGATATTCCGATATTCTGAACGAATGAGGATAATCAGCCGGAGGCAGAACTGGAAGCCTAGTCTAACAAACTTTACTACTAGAGGTAATATCTTTGGCGTAACATAAATGTTTTCCAGATAGGGTCTAGAGGTAAGTCAGATAGGCCTACCTAACTTTGTAGGCCTAGTTTGTAACTTCGTATTCGTTAAAATATACTGTTCACTCCTGTCTTACCTTGGTCCTGATTGAAGCCAGCAAACAAAAGACCGTTTCCATGGGGACTTACAACTCCTAAATTCATTTTTATGTTTTATATTCAGTTTAAAAATGTGTAAAAATCATGCATCCATCTCTCTTTGGTTGCCATAGTCTCAGTAAAAACAACGAACACAATCGACTACCAGGTAATAAGAAGCGACCGCCATTTTAAGTTTCTCGCCGAAACCTCAAACAGAAGGCTGGTATCCAGTTGAGATAAGATTACTAAACATCATTGCGCAATATGCGCACTACTACTTTCCGTGAATGCAAACATCTCTGTCAAAAGACTCCGAAAAGTGCCGAGGTGCCACGCCCATTTCTAAATAAGTTGTATTTAATACCGTCTGAGACGTCTTTTTGTAGCACAATGGCTAGCAAAAGGAAGATAATACATATGGGAGGTCGATCAAAGATCCTTCCTTACATATTCGTGTTCACAAGCGGGAAGAAAATGCCCGAAAATTCATGCAGTAAATTTCATCGACAGCTTATATATTCATTAAATATAGGAATGGCGTATTCGGTTATGGCACGTTTAGGTAGTGTATACGTTTATGTACGTTATTGAGTTTGCAATTTATTTAATTTAAAAGAACTGAAGAAAGTAATATGTTACCTGAAGGTCAGGGTGTCACAAAGGTTTAGTCTTCCGGGAACCACGCTTCCAAATTGAAAACCTTCCGGATAAAATTTAAAATGCTTCGTAAATCTTGAGAAATGTTACCAAAATTTGACTTACTTTGAAGCAAGATGAAATGAAATCCAAAAATTATAGTTTTAAATAAGAAAACACAAAAAAAAAAAATTGAAAACCTTCTGATTCCTGTTGGCCTTCCGGGAACCAGGACCCCAGGATCCGACGCACTTTGTGACAGCCTGCTAAAGGTAAACCTTCATATTAATTGAAAATACAGCAATATGATCATTCAGCTGCTTGATAGAATTAGTTACTCGCAACTGTTGTCGGTGATAACGCAGTCAGAAATAAATCAGAATTGAGTTCATTAATGCAAAACTTTAACTTTCAAATTCATATTATGAGACTATATCTACAATTCAACGGAAATTCAAATAAATTTTTCAAAATTTTGCCAAATGCTGTCTTATTCTAAATTGTATCGAGTTCAAAGCTGATTAAGTTCTATTTCTATTGCATTACAATATTATATATATTCTCTTAACACATTCCAAAATTCTATGTATAAAACGGAGATCCCGACGGAGATAAAGATGATGAAAGGGGACATTTTGAAAGATGCATTTTTATCAAGAATAACAACTACTTTAAAATCAATTTAATGTCCTTCGACTCCTTTGATATAATTCCTCATGTGAAAAAGCAGCAGATGGTTTTGGAGGATCGAAAAATAAATGTTGATAGTAAAATAGGTATGTGAGCTGATTAGCGATACCTCTATACATTTTAAATTCAATTTCAACTGGTTGCTGTATTGAAGTCGTTATCGAATTGGCAGAAAACTTTTGGTCTAATCAATAATGCATAAACTATACTTGCTATTAATCATAAAATCGATGAAAACGTGGCATGGATTGATGTTCATTGATGTACAACCTAAAAAACGCAGAAAGTCTGTTATATGGCAAGAACAGTCTTAAGATGACAAGTTCAGCATTGACAGTTTGCGATGATTCTTCCAGGCGTTTGAGATGGGAAAGAGAAGAGGCAATGGGAAACAGTCAATTCCGTTGGACTAAAGAAAGAGTACGATATGCGCACATAATGAACCGTCAATTGGAAGTGCAACTGAACAAGAACAAAAAAGTATGGGAGAAAGAAGCAAAAATACAACACAATATCATAGATGGTGAAATAAAGAAATTGAAAAATAAAGGAAATACAAAATCAAGATATTCACGATAATGATCTTTCAATGGAATTGCATCAGTCTGTATGGATTGCAGAAGATATTATTATTTGTGGGATGGTTACATGAATTGGAGTTGTTAGTCTTCACCAACGTGATCCCACAGAAAGCAGATGACTGATTGGCTGGCTGATGGTCATATCATCATCCGCTCACTGCTGTTTGGTCGATGCATTGCCAGATGTTTCATGAATAAACCTACATATAACAGAAACAATTCCAATTACACTTTTCTTTATAAGAACACTGTTTATAAAAGCACTGAGGCTGAAATTGCTAAAAAATTTAGAAATAAATTAAGAACATCTCGAGACTAATATTTTCATCGTCATATCTCATCTCTCGGATATGTGCATTAAATTTGAGTCAACAAAAAAACCATCTGTGTCTTCAATCGATAAATAGTTTAATAGTTATATGTCTATATGATGCGTTATTGGTCTGTATTTTGTAGGTGAGATCCGACTATTTCAATTGTGTTATGCGTTATGGTATTGCGTGATCGGAAGTTTGTGTGTTATAAACTTATGCAGTATTCGTCGTATGCCCATATTTTCCAGCCTTACATGCTGTAAATTCCTTCCAATAGCGGTGATTGCATCTGGGCATGTTTCAGACATGTAAGTAATATGTCTATCAGATCTATATCAAATATCAGGTATATATCTATATATATATGTCTATCGCGTGTTATACAGTACAGAAGAAACAACATAATATTAAAAAACAGTTTTCGGTTTTTGAAATCTTTTAACCATAGTTTTTCGGTTTCTGGGAACAAATTTTGTGGTTTTCAGACCCCCCTCCATATGACACCATTTTTAGGTCTAAGAAAGTACATTATTTGCGTTTGCTAACTTTTATCAGTTTTTGCTTATTGCGTTTCTGTGTAATCCTTGCTTTTATTTGATATGTGTAAGCCTTGTAAAAGGGGATAATTTTGATGGAATGTTTATAGACTTACTTTACTAGATGCTATAATTGCATTAGACCAGTAAATATGGAATTTCTATCCTTATTTGGTATTTTAATAATTTATATAGGATACAGAAATTACGATTTTCTTAAGAAAGTGTATCGGGTAAAATGAGTGAAATTACAAAAAAAATGTGTGGATATATTAATACAATGGAATATAAGAGGTCCTTAGTATGCCTAACATCATACTGTAGCTAAATAGAACCGTGAGGCTCCTATAATATAAAGCTATATATACACTATATAATGTCATATTATTGATTCGAGCCTGTGAGTAGCCTGCTAAACAATGATACTGCACAGTCCATTTTTATATCCTCAACATTTTTGGTGTCAGTGGAATGTGCATAGATGCGTAATAGTGGATATCGCATGGGGTATATATTGGATTCAGGATCCAAACTAGGTCATCATCATTTTTCATTTTTCAAGAAAATATCTGGATGGTTTGTTTACAATTCAGATTAATGACTTTATGATTTTATTGACTATATAATTGTTTTGGATATTATTATTCCTAATTGAGATTGGGTGTAAAGTTTAGGGGAATAGCGGCATGAGCCTACAATTGGTTACCAGTGAAAACGTCCTCGGTGTGAGACGTCCACGCAGTTGCGCCAAGTTATAATAGTAATCGCACCAACTAACGTAAGATTAAATTTTTCTAAATATACTTTATTTTATTAAAAACAAATCCAGAAACTATTTCGAACATTTTTAATTCTATCCATCAAAATATGAGATACTTCCAAGTTCAAAAATCCATCAAAATTTGAAAACCCTCGGTATTTGCACAGCATTTGCTACAAATCACCTATTCTTTTTTGTATCGATTAAAATATTCCATTTATCAATTCATTCACAGAACACCTTTAATAATACATAAACTTAAGTTCTAGACTTAAATAAAGTCTGAAAACAACTGCTACATCATTCTTTTTATCAATAACAGTACAGTAAAAATACGCGGACGGAGTAATCTGAGGACGATTTAACTGGATACCCTACAATATCTCCATGTCAAAAATTTGTTCAAGTTAATTTGTGATACATTGGTCTATTTAAGTACTTAGCGTTGCAGTTTCATTGACTTGTTTTTCGAATTTTCACACGATCGACTTCCAGCGCGTATTTGGTCAAGTTATAATCTTACGATTAATATCTGATATCATGCAATCACATCCACGAGTAATCAATTTAATAATATATTTTTTAATTCATTAATTAATCGAGCTAGAAATGAAGAACAAACATTTTTTGCGACTGGACGTTATTGTAAACAAAGAATATGGACGATGTCCCGACTGGACGTTATCAGAGCCATCTATTTACAAGAGTTGGGACACTTCTGCCATTTTTGTATCTTTTTGCCTGGACCCGAGCACGTTTTTAACAGTGCGCATGTGCAGGAGAATGTTGTGTGTTTTTTCAGCCATATTGTATTGCATTTTTTCGCGCGTTTCACTTGAAATGATTGAGAACCTGTTTCCAAAAGAACAAAGATGGCATCCAAAAATCACGTGACTGGCATATGTCCAATTGGAGACGATAGCGGCACATGAAAGCGTGTCCCAACTCTTGTAAATAGATGGCTCTGGACGTTATGACCGGATAGCGGATACCTACAATTTGCTACTTCTCTGATTCTCTTATTGTGCATGTGGTTGGATGAAATTTGAGAAATGAGAATTGGTGCCAAACTTCAATACTTTCCAAATTTCAAAATCATGAAGTCTCTCAGCCTTTTAGTACGTTCAGTGGGCAATAGTAAGTACAATAATCAATCTTATAAGGCTGGGGACTGCTAGAAGCCAGAACCCAGAACGTACTCAATTCAGTCTGTATGAGTAGGCCAAATGAAGAAGGAAATTATCGCCTTGGTGCCAAAATGAAATTCAAAACAGTACTGTAAATTCATTTTCTGGTCATATTAGGCTACAATGAAACCATGAAACTGACCAAATCAAATCAGGTTCTTAAACTTGTAAAATTAAATTATGAATTGCATGGATTCGCTAAGTTTACAATTGGAATTTGTACTCGAGTTACTCAGATGATTTACTTTGTTGCTACAATCTGCATACATGATAAAGAATTTTTATGCATTCAACTCACCATAGGAGACCTGAAAAGACGCCAATAGCGAGAAACAGCAACATGAAAACGTGAATGTTGAAGCCAATGACCGACAACATTGCAATAAGAACAACAAAAAGAAACATAAAACATCCAACTACGAATTGCACAGTACCCCTATTTACACCTGGCTCAAATATTGAGCGAACTATTTGTTCCAGCATTTGGATAAATAAATAATACTTAACTAGCAAGCTACCAGTTCTCGTAAACCTTCAATTGATTTGATATAAATTGATGTTCAGTAAATGTTCTGCTGATTTCTAAATCATTTGAAGGTTTCTTTGAAGAGAGGCTAGCACTTACGCTTCGCGCATGCACACTCAAAAGCGTGGCACGCACTCGATCAGTGAGCGCCAACAATTTTCACAAACCGACTAACCTCTAAAAAGCTAGTAATTAGTCGTCATTTGGATTGCAAGACATTAAAGCTTCTTCACAGATAAATACAGCCATGAGTCGCAAGTATGATGGTAGTAGAGGACCTCCAGAAATTGAAGGAATGACCAGTTTGAAGGTTGATAACCTAACATACAGGACAACAATGGACGACCTTGAGCGCTATTTCGGCAAATATGGCGAAGTGGGAGATATATATATTCCTCGTGATAAGCATCGACGGGAATCTCGTGGGTTTGCCTTTGTAAGATTTCATGAACAACGAGATGCTGAAGACGCTATGGATTCTTTGGATGGCTCGACCATAGACGGCAGAGAGATTCGTGTGCAATTGGCTAAATATGGCCGTCCAACAGAACCTCAGGGAGGCAACAATCACAGCTCAAGGTCGTCAGGCAGCAGTCGTCACGATCGCTATAGAAGTGGTGGAAGATCAGACAGAGATAGTAGAGATAGGTATGTTGTTTTGGAATTCATTTGTTATCATTTGCTCTGCAGATCTGCAGAATGCGAAACTCCCACCCTCCCTGCTGATGCCTACCTTCCACACCAGGAAAGGACACTTAAATCGAATAAAAGAAACACTGTACACACATCTTTGACAGCCGCCTTTTGAAAATAACTGGCCTAATAAGTCTCCCAAGGTCCAATCCACAATTGTCTTAATCTTTTTTTAAATACAAATGATCAGTTGATACTATATAAAAATATTTGTTTTGATTTCTATTCTTCTTGCTGGAAAAAGGCCTAAATATGGTAGCTCAGGTTGTAGACACGCTTCTCCTTAAAACAGCCCTAGTTGTTTGCCAAGATCTAAATGCATGCTTCTCTTTCTAGGAGACGGTCTAGATCACGGTCAGCTTCCCGGGAGAGAAGACGAAGATCAAGATCATATTCAAGGTCACCAGCACCACGTCGTAGATCTAGATCTCGTTCAGAATCACCAAGAAGGAGAACTAAAAGAGAAAGCAGATCTCGAAGTAGATCAAATTAGTTAAAATGTTGATGGTGCTTTGAGAAATGGTAGTTTCTCTCTCGTCGTTAGACAGTGCTTGAATATAGGCTCTGCTGATAACAACAATTGACTAACTATGAGCATTGTTAAAACTATTCTTCCTGATTGAGGTGTGTACTGTACCCACTGGCACATTCACATAAATCTAAACATACTTAATTATGTCGACACACTTGTAATAATCTGTATTACTAATATTAAGCTATACTCATTTTTAAATATTTACTTTTCCCTTGTGTAGATACATGTCCTTCAGTTTTCTTTAATTTTTGATTTCAGTCACATGCTGTTTGTTGCGGTGCTGTTGTCGCTGTGATGCAGTTCCTGATTGACTTGCTGTTGTTGCTGTCATTAGCTGCTATTCTTCTCCATACAGGATATCCAGTTTCAGTTTCTGCATTTATGATTATTACCTGCAGAGGAATAGCGCCTGGAAGTGATTGTATTTTATGCTGCCTTGTTGGAACTGCTCTGTACAGTATTGCTGAACCATGTCATACAATCACTGAAGTCATAAGCAAATCAACATCATCCTTGACTCGTGTTCACAGTGATCATTTTCCTATACTAACTCAAAAAATCCTCAACTTTAAATTTTGAATTAATCCATTAATCTAGCTAACCACAAAGCGTTTTATGTATAAAAAAATACCATCCCATGCATTTAATCATATATGAGATTGGCTTGATCATTCTTTGGTAGTACAGATTTGTATAGTCTATATCCCAAAAACAAAATATATCACAGCCCTGCTAGTGAAAATTATGAATATATAGTATGACAACATTTGATATCTTGATATAGTTGCTCTGCATATTGCCCATTTGTGCATCCTATGCATAGTTGTTATGGTTTCAAATCTTTGTCCACTGCTCTTGGGTTCAACATCCAATCCGGAAGCTGAAAGTCAGTGCAGTGTGTCCACTGGCGATGATTTGACCCTGCTAGAATACAACTGTCTATTAATTGCACCAATTCTTCAGTGGATTTATGACACCGGGATGCAGCGCGGATAAACATTTTTGAGGGAGTTGCGTCACTTTTCATCATAGATGGCTCCATCGTATCACAACATTTTTATTGTATCAAGTTGTCTGTAACGCAGGCTCAGTTTGTATGTCTTGAAATATCTACCTGCTCACCTACTGAAAATTTCCAAGAAGAAAATTGTCGAAAGTAATCACGTGACTAAAATCCAGGTGTCTTGTGACTTAATTCTTATAAAGTGTTTTATGCTGAACCAGCGAAATAATGTTGAATCAAAATCCAGTTGTGAATCGTTTCTACACAATGGTAAGTGTTATTAATTCGTGTCTATAATGGCAACAAGAAGGCAATTCTTGCTTCTTCTATGGAAGAATTTTACATTACAGAAGCGGAAGCCAATTTCAACGTTCTTTGAGCTGTTTGTGCCTGCATTTTTGACTGTTGTTTTGCTGTTGTTGCGAGTCTATAAAATTCACCCAGATGAAATTGGAGCGACCTCATGGCCTAGCTTTACTACTAATGTAATCCCATTGCCACCCCCGAAGCATGAATCATCATGGAAATTAGCTTTTGGGCCTAATACAAGTGAGGTTAGAACAATTATGGAAACCGTTACAAAATCGTTAGATGTTGGTCATTTATTGTTTGACAAAGAGAATGATATGGAGCATTCATTGTTAATGGACGAAGAAAAACCAACAGACCAATGGAGATTACTTGGTGGTATCTACTTTGAAACCTTACCTGGAGAATTAAAAACGGCATATAAAATACGTTTAAGTTCAAGCACTAGAAACATCACTCAAAAAGCTAAAAATAAATTAACTTTAATTGAGCCCAACTGGTATACAGAATATGTGTTTCCTGTTACATTTGATGGCCTTGGGCCGAGAAGTAACAATTCACAGTACGGTGGACCACCTCATTATTACCAGGAAGGATTTCTAGCTATTCAGAAGGCGGTCGATACTGCAATAATCAAGTTTAAAAACCCCAATGCCTCAGCTTATAACATGTCAGTGGAACTCATGAGGTATCCCTATCCCCATTACTTGAAGGACCCTTTCATTGTTATAATTCAAGGGTCTTTTCCCTTGTTCTTGATGCTGTCTTTGGTGTATCCAGCCCTGAGTATTGTGAAGAACATTGTCTATGAAAAAGAAAAGAAACTGAAGGTAATTTAATACACAGTCAGGTAACCTAGAGAGTGAATTGAAAACCAAAAAATATTATTGCTCCAAAATTCTTCTCAAAATTTTTCGATTTTGATAACAAAATGTAAGAATGAACTTCATAAATAATACAAAACGTTTGAATAAATGTCAAACCAAAGTTGAAACAATGTTTTATGAAACAAATGAACAATGCGTTTTTTTCACTAATGTGGATGAAACAGAATAATCGAGAAATTTCCATTGTTTTGTAGCCTAATTGTACTACGTATTTTCGTTCTCTTCAAACAAATTAACAATAAATAGAAAGATTTTGAACAATAGGGCCAAAGTTTTACTTCTGTTGAATATTTGACACATGGCTACGTATAATAAATGTTGTTGTGTGAACATCCGGTGATGGCTGATTGCTTTACGCGGCTACGCGCAAACGACATCCACTCAGCACAAATAAATTATTATTTATTTTGATTGGTTGAGAGTCAATGTTCAACGTATGATAAAATGCTGCCATAAATTAGGCAAATATTCCTGCAAAAACGATACCAAAACAAAGCAATACAATCAAAAAAGAGTTTTGTTTCGTAGGGAGACACAAACTTGGAGGCCTGTTTTGATCATTTGGGAAGCGATTTTGACCAAGTTTGAATTAGTAATATAATGTTTCAACTAAGTTGATGTGTTCTTGGAATCCAACACCTTATTTTATATCGAAAGGAAAGCCCTGAAAATTAGACAGTTGTAACACTTTTTTGGCAAGATTGAAGCTCTCACGGCAGACCTGGAAGACATAGACCAGTTTTCAGATATTTAATTATTAAAATTACTGTGGTTGTGACTTGTGTAAATGTAACAATGTAATTAATTTTCAGTAACAAATATTGTAGCTGTTACTTTGAATTAAGAAGTTTATAGGATCAAAATTGAGTCAACTTCAAGCAATTTTAATATCAATAAAGAACATTAATTTGGACGCACATGTCATCAGTCTAATTATAATGGGTTTAGCAGCTTTATCTCCACAAAGTAAAAGAGTCAAATATAGCACACATAAATGAAAACAAACTCATATCTTAATTAAATGCAATTAGTTTCCAATTTATCGTTGATGCTAAAATGCATTGTTCGATGTCTCCCCGTTTGACTAAAAGATAAGGCTGTGCTCCTCATCAACAGGAATATATATACACAAATATTTTATCAAATAATTCATCAAAAGGAAACTGATGCAATGACATCATTCAAAGTGGCAATTGAATAATCATTCTATAATTAAGTGAATTAAAACATGAGCCGCAAATCATATGGAAATTTGTTGACAATTAGTTTGTTTTGCTTATTGAAATTTAGGGGAACAACATGAAATAAAATGATATGCAGCATGCATAATAGAAGATACTTTTCATAGGTAATCAGGAATAGGGATGAACCGAATCAGGTATTCCGCTGTCAGCCGAATAGGTAATATTCGGTCAGAAAAGTCTAATATTCGGCCGAATTTTCAACCAATTTTCGAGTCAATTCTTGATTTGTTTTGGTCGTTTAAGATTGATTATTTTGGCTTATTATGCATGCTGGAAATACCAGATTACTATCTGCCAGTCAGATGCGCTCTACTTCATACGGATAATATTGTATTTTCGCCTCGTTTCACATTTTGGAAAATGTTTATTAACTTTGTTGAAGTACCAATTGAATCGAATGATTTGCAAATCATCATGTTTGTTCGATCAATTAATTGTCATAGCAACAAAGCCCAGAATTAGGATCAATTGCGCATAACTTGAAATCTCCTTTGTTATGTTAATTATGGAGATTTGTGTTGCTCATTCAAACATGCAAAATATGTTCTGGCTGCTGGGTCGTCTTCGTCTGCCTGGTCGGGTTTAAATATTTTATTGTGATTTTTGCTCTTTTATATTTACAAAATGTTTATTTTATTCAAAAGAAAGTTTCTGAATAAAAGTTTTTGCAATCATTTAAGAAGAATATTCAAATTGATGAGGACGTTTGAGTATTTTGTTTTAACATTAGATTTTACCATTAAGTTTTGAAGGAGATTGGGATGATTCGGATCACCTTAATATTCGATACGCTTCACATGAAGTATTCATAAAGTAAGAAACAGAGAACATCTAAATAGCACAGCCCATGTCTAATTATGTTATTAAGATGAACTGTTATCAAATAATTGAACATTAAACGAGACTTACCTTAAGGTGAAGTTTGATGTAGATTCTCCTATACCACAACAGCAGCAAAGATTAATGAGAGGCAGCGCATGCATACTAAGATCCAATATTCAAAGCTGTCCATCCATTGATGTGATTGTGTCTAGATGTAGCCATGCAGTTAACAAGTTTTTTAAAATAAAAAATTGTTGACTTGTATACCAATTACCTTACCATTACCGGTACTTTTTCTCCTGTGCACCCAGGGGATGGGTAAGAATTATGATCAATTCATTACACGGGTGGGAATCTTTGCTGCTGTTGTGGTATGGGAGAATCTACATCAAACTTCACCTAAAGGTAAGTCTTGTTTGATGTTCAATTCTCCCATACCACAGCAGCAAAGATTAATGAGATTTCAAAGACATCTAGACACAAATACCAAGAATAAAGAGCCAAAACACCAATACATATGAGTAAGATATGATGATATGAACAAAGTCATACTAATAACCGAAACTGAATTAAAACGTGTTAAATAACAATGATACAGGCTGTACAATACAGCTTTGATCATATAAACGGTAACGAAATAAAATGCAAATGCAACAAAATTGTCATCCAATCGATACATGTATACCTATGTATATCAATACTTTGTTAAAATAGCTTTAGCGTATTTATTATCTGCCTTCTTTTAAAACGATTTCAAGTAAAATTTTCTGAAAACAGAATCTGATTTCCATGATGCAGTGCGCAGAATATCATCAACAGGCACTTTGCAATGATGTGCTTTGCTGGAGGAAGCTGACATTACACTATGTGACTTAAAGATGGATATGTCTATTCCAGCGTTCATCATAATCTGTTTTATCCAACGTGATATCGAGTCTTTTGATGCATCCTTAAATGGTCGATTGAATGTGTAAGAACAGATTAAAAACGAAGAGTATGAAGACAGAAATGAGACACGTGCTGCACAAGCGAAAGCCTACGAAATCTGCTTGCTTAAAAACTCAAGAAGTGATAAATCACAAACGAGGCTAAAACATAAATGAGCCTTTATAAAATTAACTATTACACCCCACCTAGATTTCCAAGAAATCTACACCTAGATTTTAACAAAATCTTAACAGTTAATTTTCTAATTTAATATTTTATTCAAAATCATTCAACCAAGCAGGTCTTCCCCTGACTCAAACAGGTCTTTCAATAATAACATCATTGTTTTCAGAATTAACATCAACATCTAAATCATCAGAATTGCTATCGTCAGAAAACTCTGACAGATGTTCATAATCATCTGCATTATTACTGTGTTTATCATTATCATTAATATCATCATCTTCTCTACGCATTCGTAAATGTGATATATGTCTCAAAGAAACATGGTCATTAATCAAAACTTTTGCTTTGAGGTTAGAAACTTGTTAAATAATAATTCCTTTCAACCAGCGACGAAAGCAACGCACACTTTGATCCGGTTTTACCCAAACAGGACAACCAACAGGAAAAATAACATTAAATAATTCTGAAAATCAGGTTTCGATAACTTTAGTCTTGGCTTGTAAGCATATATGCGTTCTGCAGGAGGGACATCACGTTGATTAGTGGGCAGGTTGTTATACCAATAGACAGCATCAGTCACCGAAATTGATGATCTAGTAGCGATGACCTTGATACTACGGTGATTATGCTCAATAATTCCATTTCCACTAGCCTTGTATGCCGCTCGCGGAGTCAACGTTACATTCCATTCTTTGCATAAATTTGTAACACCTTTCGATTTAAATGTGCTATAGTTATCCAACAACAATTCGTCAGGAGGTCCTCGTTCGCAAAAAACAGACTTTAATTGTATAATAATTTGTTGCTCTCCTTCATTCAATATTTTCCTCCACAAACAGAATCGGGAGGGTCCACAATAAATAAATGTGAGATATTTGTATCCTTCAAATTTTGTTACATCTACAGCTACCCTTTTCCACATTTTCTTCACAGACAATTCCCCCTTTTCCCATTGAACGGGGGACGGGTCCACAGATTGACATTGATTGCATGATTTTATCACAGTGTCAATCATTTCTTTGGAATAATCTAAACCAGAATGTCTTGCCAAGTATTCTGTCTGTGCATATTCTCCATGTGAAATAGAGTGTAAATGTTGAATAGTGGGTATAATTGTACTACCTACGCAGACTAAATCATTCTCAGTGGAGTCTAATACAGATTTAGTTACATGCCAATTAGACGGAACACGAGTTAATGAGTCAGCTAGCTTTTGTTCTGATCGAACTAATACAACATTTACCTTCATCCAATTAATTCATAATCCTGCTTCAATTCATTAATCAATTGTAGTCGCCGTCTAATAAGCATTTCAGATTTTGCCTTTGTCTTAAAACGAGATTTTGACGATAAAACATCATTTAACCAATTATAACCTTTTATCACTGCGTCCAATTCTGCCATGTTGATGTGACTATCATCTCGTCTTAACCATGAACCGTCTTCAATAATATGACCATCCTTCTCAATGCAATTACCTAAAGCCAAAGAGCTTGCATCACACCAAATTCTCAGAGATGATGAATTTACGACAGACCATCGACCTTTGCATGGCTCGCTCAACTCAACTCGTTCGTATATATTTCTCAACTTTTCAGTTATACTTTCATCCAAGATATCATCCCAATCAATATTATTGGCCAATCTTTTCAATACGCTACATGCGAGACACAACCAAGTGCAAACACGATTGATACCTACAAATTTACCACACAAGGAGTAAAGTTCACGTTTGGTTAAATTACAATAATCAGTAGTAAGATGTTTAATTGGGTTAGCACGATCCCACCATAGAGAATCACCTTTCTTAATAACGTTTAATCCTAAAACACGAACAGGTGAGGTTGGCAAAATCTGCTCTGGTTCTTTAGATTCTAAACCAAATTGCTTTAAATGACGTTTAACATCTGCAGCAGTAACTACATTCTCATTTACAAAGATATCATCCACATAAGCATCTGTCCCAGCCTTCACTTTTTCATTCAATGAAAGGACATGATTCAAAACAGTTGACATAATCAAAGGTGCGGAACTCAGACCAAAACCACAACACAACACAACAGTTTGAAAGCACCACAAACTTTAATCAATATTGAGCTGCAAATAAGCATCACGCAAGTCCACAATGCTACAATTTACACCCCACTGTCTCCATTTCCTGATTTTATCTAAACACACATCACTGCCACCAGAGTAAACATCAACATTTGCATTCATTTCGCGGAAATCAAAAATGGGTCTCACTTTATTTTTAGCTGGTTTCTCAACAGCAAACATAGATATCAGTCCCTTTGGTTCACCATAAAGTTTTTCATCATATGGTATTAAATATCCTTTGTCGATCCAGGCATTCATTGTTGAATCGTACGCAGTTTGAATTTCTGGTGACATTTTATAACGTTCAACTGTGTTACGTAAAACTTTTGGTTCTTTACCATTTCTCCACTTCCATGATAATGTCCATTTAACCCCATCAAAAGAAGCCATAAAATTGTCATCTTCGATATTGAAAGGTGATACTAAATTGTTCACTTGACTGACAGCAGAAATTACATTACCTCCAATTACAACTTGACCATTATCTGATATATTCAATACACCAATGATAACAATTGAATCTAATCCAATAATTCCATCAATATTGTTTAATAACTGATCAACCACGAGGCATTTAGCAATTTCTTGGGGCCATAGATTGTTCCGCAGACGCTACGACCCCTTTGCCGTTTCCCGACGATGACATTTTGGCACATCCATACGTAAAGTGTCCTATTTCATTACACCTACCACACCGAATGTCTTTACCATCTTTGCTTCTTTGTGGACAGTTTGTTGCATAATGGCCTTCCTCCCCACAAAAAAAAGCAAGGTTTAGGCGGTAGCTGTTTACTTCTGATTAAAGTTGTAGGCGATCGTTTTCCAGACGGTTTTCTCACACTCACTGCAACAAGATCTTCAACAACTTCTGCCTCCATTAAAACTCTAGCATGTCGCAGAAGAGTCTCCCCAGAAGCATCACAACAAGTTCTTAGTCGTTGACTAACAGCAGGAGGTAAACCAGATACAAAAGATGCTCCTAAAACATCTTTACCAACGATATCCCACAAGCGTTGTAAATCAGCGTAGAACACATCTACATTTTCACCGCGCTCCAGGCGGCGTGATTGAAGCTGCTTCCAAGCAGCAAATTTTGATATAGAAAAAGTTTCATGTAATCTTGCTTTGACTTTATCAATATTCGACTTATCTCCATCATTCATCTTGTCATATATTAAGAATGCTGAATCCCGTAATAATAATGGTACAACAGTAGCTTTGTCCATAACAGAAAGCTTTTTTATCAACGAAACAGCATCAAATCTTTTCCACCATTCTGAGATATCCGAATCTCCTTTGTAAACTGGAATGACATCTGTGATTTTAATTCTATCAGACATGGCCTGGTTAGCTTGTAAGAACAGATTAAAAACGAAGAGTATGAAGACAGAAATGAGACACGTGCTGCACAAGCGAAAGCCTACGAAATCTGCTTGCTTGAAAACTCAAGAAGTGATAAATCACAAACGAGGCTAAAACATAAATGAGCCTTCATAAAATTAACTCTTACAGCATGTAAGGAATAGCCGGGTGTGTTTACCCCGTAGCTCTTTTGTCCTTTTTATGTATTCTGATAAACACGTATAAATGCAGAGTTTTGAGTTATCTGGAAATTTCTCTATTTCAATTATAGGCTGTTTTCTGCCAGGAGCAGATTGTTTTACTAAGTAGCGGACGCGAAAAATGTATTTATCACACATTTTTTGCATATGATCCAGATCAAGCAAGTGTATAGTTCGTATTCGTTGAATTCGTTCGTATTCGTTCGTATTGCTTCAACATTTTCAACACCTGGAGTGTGTGCCGGGGTAAGCCAGATAAATTTAGCTTTGCATCAAAGCCAAATTGTTCTTGCAATAGTATTACATTCATGTGAGTGGGACCCACCCATGTTTGCCGTCACAACTGGAATACAGCGATTGTGATGCTATATAACTGAAATTTTTTACTTGAAAATCAACTGAGAAAACAGTGCAAAACTGGAACACAAACGCAGACTTTTGCATTTATAATACCTCCGAAAAACTGTTCAGGAGTTCATGAACAGTTCATGAACCCTCACAGACAATTCATGAACAGTTCATGAGACCTCACGGACAGTTCATGAACAGTTCGTTGTGAAAATTCGGGGCCATGTAACGTTCATGAACTGTTTTTTGCATGGGAAGTATAGGTTACATCTGATATATCTCATTTCGATTGAAAGAAAATAAGCTTCAATTGTCAGTTTGCTTTGAATTTGTGACTGATGGTATTGTTATATTTTTATGGAGTTTTATCATTTTGATCCAGTCTTCAAAAAATAGATATGTTTCATGATTTGTGTGATTTATCTTTTAAAAATTCTGAACTTGATACTGAAATTTTAGGTAGGCCCAATTTGCAAGGCGCAGCCACAGTGTTCAATATAGACACACAGCTGGAAGTATTAGCGAAGCACTAAACACTTCCAATACAAGCCTTTGCTAAATATAGCACATTGTAATCTCATTTATAAGATTATCGCCATTAAAATAATCCTGTTATTTATAATAGACTAAAATACATTGAACACTATTATTGATTTCAAATATATTTGTTTATGATAGGAATCGATGAAGATGATGGGCTTGAGCAGTTGGCTGCATTGGGTTGCATGGTTCACAAAATGCTTCTTGTTTCTACTAATACCAATGTCAATAACAACAGCATTGTTAACAATCAAATTTGGATCAAATGGTAGCATGCTTAATAATAGTGACCCTTCTGTCATATTTGTATTCCTCATCTTGTACTCAATCTCTGCTATTTCCTTTTGTTTCTGCATCAGCACGTTCTTCTATCGTGCCAATATTGCGGCCGCAGCCGGTGGTATATCCTGGTTTTTGTCCTACACACCATACTTCTTTTTATTTTTCTATTACAACCAACTGTCATTATTTGGTAAAGTGGCATCTTGTCTTGACTTTCAAGTGGCGATGGCATTTGGTGCTCAGCTCATTGGTAAATTTGAAGGACAAGGACAAGGAGTTCAGTGGTCAAATTTAAACAATGGAGTGACTGTGGATGATAATTTTTCATTTTTGGAAGTTCTAATAATGTTTGTTGTTGATACAATTGTGTATGGACTCATCACATGGTATGTTGAAGGAATCTATCCTGGTGAATTTGGACTGCCCAGAAAATGGAATTTTCCCTTCACATGGACATATTGGATGGGAGAAAAAAGGAAGGTCTGAATTTTCCGCACAATTTAGAGTTTTATGTGAGGTCACTATAATCTTATATTTTGTATTGTTACTTCAAGCTTCAGGCCGCATATTGCGATCCTCAGACAGCTCATTAATCAATGGATTGCCATTTTCACAAATCAGTTTAACATTTTTGACTCATGAATTTATTAAGTCACTTATTATTGTTATTATTAAGCTCTTGCTTATTAAATTCGTAACAAATGACAGCGATAAAAATACGGAATTTCACATCGTGTTGCCATATATTTTCATTACGTCACAGGTATATGAATACAACTTAAAAAATTACAAATGTATAAAGTTTGAGTTTACAAAGGAAATTATTAAATACAATTGCACGGAAATTAAACAAACAATTGTGATTTTATAGAATCCGGTTGCGTGTTGACTTTATTCACCGGATTTCATAAGTAAGGCAATCAGCTTTGTTTTTGCATTTGTTCAAAACACGGAAAGTGTGATGGCTGTTTTAGACAGTTGAGCTGCGTGAGTGACACAGGTGTGTCCCAACAGCTGAACTGAACTGTTCATGAGCATTTTGTAAAAATCAATATAATAATAATAATAATAATAATAATAATAATAATAATAATAATAATAATAATAATAATAATAATAATAATAATAATAATAATAATAGTAATAGTAATAGTAATAATAATAATAATAGTAATATATGGCGAAAGAGTCAAAGAATACACATTCTTTACTGTTACTCAAGTTTCACGCTTTTCACAGCGATCATCGCTGTGAAAAGCGTGAAACTTGAGTAACAGTAAAGAATGTGTATTCTTTGACTCTTTCGCCATATATTATTATTATTTACCGCTCTGTCAAATGAAGACATAGAGCCCTATATTATCTGCTATTAGATAAACATAAATTTTATTAATAATAATAATAATAATAATATAATGTAATAATAATAATGATAATATGGTATCTAACAGCAGTTGAGATAGTGCTCAATGTCATTTGACAGAGCGTGAATAATAATATTATTAATAATAATAATAATAATAATAATAATAATAATAATAATAATAATAATAATAATAATAATAATAATAATAATAATAATAATAATAATAATAATAATAATAATAATAAACTGCTATAGTGTTTCCAAGTTGAAAATCAAGCACATATACTTTCAAAAGACCCCAGTTACTAGCTCATTTTATCATTATACAGTACTAGTTCTGTGATTTTTCTCTAGCTGACTTTGAATCATGAGATGCAAGATCCTTTGGTCATTATTGACCCTGAAGAAGAAGCAGAAGATCTTTCAGACTATATTGAAAGTGAACCACAAGGACTAAAGCCAGGAATAGTGATCAATCATTTGAAGAAAGTTTTCAAGATTCACTCCGGTAATCATTATCCTCGCAAACACTCTTCAAAACCATATTTCATCACTATTCACTAACTCTGTTTTCTTAGTGCAAGGGCCACCACAGGGAAGTGACTTTACCAGCTTGCCCATTCATATACCTCTGGGACTGTCTACGTAATGTGTTGAATGTTTTATAGACACATTTTCATCTTGTGGCTCCTTGGCCATGCGGGAATTGTAAAACCAAGGACCCGGACTGCCTCCCGCAAAGCAGGTGAATGTGAGAACCACTGTACTCTGTTGTAGGCTTACTGCTATTCTGGTGCCTGACCTATTTTCAAGACTGAGAGTCAGGTCAAAGTTAATCATTTCAAGTATGCAATTGTTGTGAATTATGGCAGGTCATTAAAACAGCATTGTTTGTTATTACAGGTCATAAAACAGCTGTTAATGATTTGACATTGAAAATGTACGAAGGACAAATCACAGCCGTATTAGGTCATAATGGGGCTGGGAAAACAACTACCGTTTCAATGCTGACTGGTCTTGTTCCTCCAACATCTGGATCAGCTGTTGTCAATGGATTCAACATTGCTACAGAGCTGAGTGGGGTCAGAACAAGTCTAGGTTTGTTTTTCATACATAGCAAGCAACACATTCAGTTCTCAACGTACCTTTTAATTAATTTTGCATAATTATATCATTTAAATTAAAGTATAATGTTTGGATAGATGTATGTATAACAATATAATATAAGGGGTTGATATCTTAAATACCAGATGTAAGACACTCATTAGGTTTAATTTATTGAGAGTAAAATAAAGAAAAGTCAAGTAATTGAGATGTAACGCCCAGACGGTAACACATATTATCAAAAGGACAACATAAAATAGCGAGTTTGACTATTTGAACGGGATTGTGATTTTAGTATTTTCTGTTTCTGTTAGGCATATGTCCTCAACACAACATACTGTTTGATTTATTAACTGTTCATGAGCACCTATGGTTCTTTGCCAAACTCAAAGGAATGACATCAGCCAAAGCTATAACAGCTGAAGTAGACCGTTTGTTGTCTAGTATTGGTTTACTAGACAAGCGAGATTTCAAAACGTCTGCCTTGTCTGGTGGCATGAAACGCAAATTATCAGTTGGTATTGCATTAATTGCCGATTCAAAGGTACAGTCTGGTTTGTGTTCCTTAATTAATACTGTCCATGTTACATATAAATAACTTTCCAAATTCCAATGAAAGGTATGTAACAATGCATTGCTAACTGTTTTAGATTGTGATTCTTGATGAACCAACTTCAGGCATGGATCCATCAGCACGTCGTTTTACTTGGGATCTACTCCAAAGAGAGAAACGTGATCGCACGTTGCTACTGACAACACATTTCATGGATGAAGCTGATCTCCTTGGTAAAGTGCTGATTTACTGATGCAGATTTTACATCGTATAGTGAAAATAATTGGTCAGTCCGCGCATTAGCGGAGGACCTCCCTGAAGTGTTTCTACTAAATTCATATTCATAAATATTTACGAAATGTGATTTCTTGCCAAAACCCAATTTTCATTATTTTCATGAATATTTGGCAATTGTCTTGTTCTATTCACATGTTCTATAAGCCAATCACAAGAAAGTGCCAAAACTGTTAATGGAAAGAATAATAAGTAAACAGAATTTGATGCAATTGCAGTATATGTGCATACGAGTTGTTTTTAAATATAAAACTGTATTGTTAAAGCGTGGTTTAAAAGGCAGACATCCATGTGAGATATACTTAGATTTCCCCTTTTCTAAGATACATAGATCATTCAATTTGTTTCTCACTGCCTTTTTTCTTCGATTTGTATCATTGTGGAAATCACGTGTTTGACTATTTCTTGGTTCAATTTGAACAGGTGATAGAATTGCCATTCTTGCTGAGGGTAGCCTTCGTTGCTGTGGTTCGTCCTTATTTCTTAAATCTAAATATGGCGTTGGCTATCATATGGTTTTAGTAAAAGATCCTAAATGTGATGTTGATCAAATTACGACATTGGTAAAGAAGTATGTTTGTAAAGCTGAGCTTGAAAATAATGTTGGTGAGCATTTCTTAATAATTTTAAACAAATCATTTTTCCATTGTGAATGATCTGTAGGCCTCTGTGAAAAAGCTTCATGAGTTCATGAGCAGTTCATACACAGTTAACACAGTTCATACATAGTTAACACAGTTAATGAACAATTTGTAAACTTCATGAACAGTTCATAAACCATTCCCTGTGGATTCATGAATTGTTGATGAACGTGAAATTTTTCCAATAATCTGGATGTTAAATTTGTTTTAAATTAAGTCAACCAAAACTCGCAGTATGCTGGGTACATTGTATCTAGGCTTTAATAAAAGTATTTTGGAATAAATAATTATTTGACATCATTGTTATTCTACGTATAACATTGAGCAAACAAATATATGATTCATTTTTCACCAAGTAATACAGAGAGGGTGGCAACACGCTGGCTGTGTGATGGGAATTTTAGGCCTGTACAAAGCATTGGCAGAACAGGTGTCTGGAAACAGTACTCGGTTGCCAATACATGACTCCTTGATTTGCTCGGTTTCAGGGAAAGGGTGATATTCAACCAGCTTACTTGCATGCATCAAATCAAATTTCAGAAATCTGCTCCCTAGTTATCTAAACAAGTTCACATTATTTTCTTCCTGGTTCACAACAAAAGCGTGATCAACCTATAGTAATAACCATTGCAACGTTTTCAAATTAGTCAATCTACTTGTGCTTGTTTGTGGAATGGTCTGCTATCCTTGATGATGACAGTTCTACATACAGATACAGCAAAACATAATCATTATATCTCTCTTGTAAATTAACTACTTATCAATTCTGCCTCTCATTTTATTTTAACCAAGTATATTATAAATGCCTTTTGTGAAAAGGCACTGAATGGCTTGATTTAGTCGATACATTATGATGATGATGACCATAAAATACGTATCGTCTTCAATTTATTTTTATTCGTAAAGAATCAGTTAGAGTGACGTAGTGTAAATTTATGTAGTTAACCCTTGTTGACATTTCCTGTTTGCATTTGTTTGAATTCACAGAATATTTTATAAGTATCCAATACCAAGTGTTATTGAGATGAAGCAGATGAAGCTAGATAATCTACAATTTGTCTTACTTTCTGTAGGTCTTGAGTTATCTTACATTTTGCCAAGTGAGTTTTCACACTGTTTCGAAAACCTTTTCACTGACATAGAAAGCCACAAAGAATCATTTGGTATTGCTAGTTATGGAGCATCTGTCACAACTATGGAAGAGGTATTTTTGAAAGTGGGAAGAATGGAATCAGAACATACTGCACGCAAATTATACAAACAGCTTAGCCAGCAGACAGCCAGTAGGAATGCATCACGAATGAGCAATGATAATGATTCTTCTGAAGTGATGTTCTCTCCCAGTGATTCAAATCCTCAAACTCCACTTGTCTCAAATACTGTGGACATGAATGGACATCAATCTGAAGAATACAAAAGAAATAGTGGCATGAAATTATTCTGGCAGCGGTGGTATGCAATGCTTGTAAAGCGCATTTTGCATTGGAAAAGGCACAAATCATCAATCATTGCACAATTACTCATTCCGGGTATATTTACGATACTGGCCATCACTGTGTCAAAAACTTTCCCTAAGAAAGAAGATTCACCCCCTAGAATCATCAGTGTTGACATGTTTGGCAGCACATTTGTTCCATTCTCAGTTCCTTTCAGGTATGTGCTATTACTTCCTAAAATAATATAGCAGATATGATCACATCTGTCTACGTCATTGACACTGTTGTTATGCTTTAAAATGTTGCAGTGGTTCATCATTTGCAAATGACGTAATAAGATTATATGAGAAACAATTGGTTGATAAAGGAAGTCAATCTCTTAATGTATCAAATTATCAACATGGAAATGTCAGTCAGTTCATACTTGATCGCTCTAATAATGATCTAGGTCGCTTCAATGCAGAATGCCTTGTATCTGTGATGATAAATGCAACCGCTCCAAATAAACAAGGTTTGTATTATAGTTGTGTGAGCCCAACTAGATATATCATGATATTATTGCATCTTTTCCAAATTTATTTGAATATTCCTAATTTTAAATGCTTTATTTCTCATCCTAGTCAATGCTATGCTGTTTTTCAATAACCATGCCTATCATTCACCTGCTGTCAGCCTTAGCTTGTATACAAACGCTGTATTGAAACACTTTACTAATTCATCTCATTCAATTACAACTATTAATCATCCATTGCCTCGTACAGCTAAACAGTCCATCGATGATGTCAGCACGTAAGACCATGCATCATCATCACCTGGTGTTGGCTCACACTAATAACATTTATAAAAGTTATTTTTTTGATAATTTCATTACAGAAATCAGCTCGGCTTCCAGATTGCCTTCAGTCTTGTATTTGGGATGGCTTTCCTTGCATCTAGTTTTGTAGTCTTCCTCGTGCAAGAGCGTGCTTCAAAAGCCAAACACATTCAGTTTGTTAGTGGGGTTGATGTCCTTAGCTACTGGAGTACTGCCTTTATTTGGGACCTTGTCAACTTCCTCTTTCCTCTTCTCCTTATTGTAATTATATTTGCAGCTTTTGACTTGCCTGCTTATTCAGGTATGTATATCTTTGATGATAATGATGATGATGATGATGATGATGATGATGATGATGATGATGATGATGATGATGATGATGATGATGATGATTATGATGTCTTTCTGAAACAGTTTAAGCACTTGCAGCTTCAATCTGCATGCAGCTTTAAGGGTGGATTAGCTCAGATGGCAGAGCAACCGAACTTCAGATCGGATCATATCTGATTGACTGTGGTTCGAATCCCCTTAAGGTCAACTCAGCCTTGACTGTATCTGAAACATCAAATGAGTACCATCTGAGGATGGCGGATGGAATGGTCCAGAGGGAATTGCATTGTGAGTAGCTGCGGTGAATCTTTGCGCATTGACAATCGATACCTGTCTGCCATAAAATCTGTTGAAATTGATCTGCAGTGTCGCGGCTGAGATCAACAAAGAGCGTTTAAAATCATTGCTCTCAGCGAAAAAAGCCACTCATCTAGAAATAGAAGAGTGGTACGGGTGCCTTCGGTAGGGCGACACCGTCTACATTACTTACCTTTTACTTAGCTTCAATCAGTTCCTTGTTGGCGTGTTGGCATATTAGTGTGTGTCACAATTTAATGAGATGGAAGTTAATAAAACTTAAAAAATTACCTATTTAAATTAATCTATGTATACTGTACACCATATATTCACCAATGTTGATATGGTAATTAGCTCATATGGCAGATCGGATAACCATTGACTCGAATCCCCTAAAAATGCAATGCAACCAAATCTATGAATTTATCTGAATTCTGAAAACAATTTTGTACCATATTGGGATGACAGATGGTTTATTTCAAAGGAGTTGGCAGTTGCAATATAAAAAGATGCGACGTGCCAATGCACCTAACTGGCCTATCTGCCATGAAATCTGTAGAATTAGATTAGACATTGCTCTAAGTACAGTGTACACCATTTTCTTCACTATTGCTTACTATTTATTAATACCTCATCTGTCAATTATCATGTCTCACAATACTAATTATTTACTTTTTGTTTTAGGCAGCCGCATTGGCTTTATTGTTATTCTGTTATTCCTCTATGCCTGGGCTATCATTCCCTTGATGTACATTGCTAGCTTTTTCATCATAGTTGCATCTTCTGCATTCGTTCGCCTGTCTATATTTAACATTGTTACTGGTCTTGTTACCATGTTAACTGTATTTGTATTGAGCATACCCCAATTGAACTTGCTTGATTTGGCAAGCGCTTTAAAATGGGCATTCCTTGTGTTACCTAATTACTCTTTAGGTCAAGGCTTGATTGACTTATTTAATAATTATAATTACGAGAGCATTTTTAATAAAGCCATGGATGTTTGTTTGAAGATGGCAGTTGGTATTCCAGACAAGGAAGCGTTTTGCCACAATGCAGTGCAAGAGATATTTGATAACAGTGGAATGAATTTACATTTTGAATCTAATTATTTGGCATGGAAATCTCCAGGCATTGGAAGGTACCTGGTATTCCTAGCAGTGGAAGGTATTCTTTTTTTCATAGTTGTTTTACTGCTTGAAAAGAAATTTATCTCAAGGTTTTTGAAGTTTCTTATTTGCTGTGGTTGTCGTGGCCCTGCTGCTGTGACTAAAAGAGACAATGAAGATCATGACTCTGCTGTTAATTCTACTTTGGATTCTGATGTTGCAATGGAGAGGGAGCATATCTTGCATGGTCAAGTACTAAACACCGACTTTGTATTGGAGCTCAAAGACCTAAGCAAAGTGTATGGCAAAGGATGTTGTGAGTTGCAAATAGTTTTTGTCCAAAGTTGCTTTTAGATTTCAACTTGACTTTATATTTATATTTAATTTTGATATTAGCTCCATCTGGTTTCTTGGCTGTCGATGGACTTTGCCTTGGGGTACCCAGAATGGAATGTTTTGGCTTATTGGGAATCAATGGAGCTGGCAAGACAACAACATTTAAAATGATCACAGGGGATGAATCAATCTCAGGTGGAGAAATCTACGTCAATGGATGTGATACACTCACACAGATGGCTAAGGTAGAACATAGTCAAATATGTTGTTATGGGGATAATATTATGTCTACTTCATTGATTTTCTATGTTATTGTTGAACATTTTTACTGATTTAGGTTCGGCAGTGTATGGGTTATTGTCCACAATTTGATGCGTTGATAGACCTCATGACCGGTCGTGAATTACTAACTATGTATGCGCGCTTGCGCGGTGTATGTGAGCAGGATATACCATGGATTGTTACTGATCTGGCTTCTCGACTGTCACTAGAGAACCACGTTAATAACCTCTGTAAATCATATAGGTCAGTATGTCTCACAACACTCAGTTCACCATCATTCTAATGTACAACTAGAATGCAAGGTATCTGATTGTTTGTTTGCCTTTTGTTTAATAGTGGCGGTAACAAACGCAAGCTTAGCACAGCCATTGCCTTAGTTGGTGACCCTGCCATTGTGTTTCTTGATGAACCAACAACAGGGATGGACCCAGCTGCAAGACGTATGCTCTGGGATGCTTTGGTTAGGTATCGCGAGTCAGGAAAGTCAATTGTGATCACCTCTCACAGGTAGGTTGAGGCTGCCATTTGAATATGGAATCATATAAATAGCAATCCAATTGTAGGCATTTTGCTGACATTTTTGTTTGTAAAATACAGCATGGAAGAATGCGAGGCTCTTTGCACTCGACTTGCAATGATGGTCAATGGGCAGTTTAAATGCCTTGGCAGCTCACAACATCTGAAGAACAAGTTCAGTGATGGTTATACTTTACTGGCCAGGATAGGTACTAGATGGATTTTATTAGTGACTGTTTTGGCTGGTAACTTTGGCTTGTACATGATGACAATATTTGATTGTGGTTTAATTCTTTATAGGTGGTCGTGACCCAGACACTTCGCAATTGAAATTCTTCATAAGGGATAATTTCCCAGGGTGTGTATTAAAGGATGAACATTCTGGATTTGTTCATTATCAATTAAGTGATAAGTTGGTGTCATGGGCGCAGCTATTTGGTGTTATGGAGAAGGCTAAAAATGAATTTAACATTGAAGATTATTCTGTGAGTCAGACTACACTAGATCAAGTGTTCTTAAATTTTGCTAAAGGACAGCATCCTGATGAAAATGAAAGCTAACGCTGAATCCGGGACCTAGATTCATATTGATAGAAACAAATTTATTTGTAATTATGCAAACATAATATAAATTGATTAATAATTGAATATATAGATTATCTGAGACGTAAAAGGGGATTTAATAGTATCATTTTATTTTATTTTTATACTATAATATATAGTGATCTATAATTACCAGATGCTCCTTCCGAAATATGGTCTGAAATGAAATATGTGTAGCGCATCCCGTATATTCAGAAATTCTTTGACCTTTGTTACCTAAGTTATACAAGTGCTTATCTCTATGTTATTATATCATTCCGAGTTTTAAAGCCTGGTTTGATCTGGAATCGGAAAATATCGAGATACTCGTAAGCGATGTGTATCGACCCGTATATTTTTTGTCTCCGGGTTTCTCTACGGGACCCCTAAACATAACCTGGTCCTAAACCACACCTCATATTAATGTACACCCACTGCAGTCGCCTTGTAGTTTCAAGATGGCGCAGGTTGCCTTGGAGAAATATCTGTACTTTTATTTTTTTGCAGCGTTGTTTAACATCGCTGGAACTTATTATGAACGTGCTTATTTTAGCCATTTATCGATACTGGCGTTATTTGGAGGTAGAGCACGTTATTTGACGCATTGGACACAGTATACAAACATGATATTTACTGTATACGCCTTTCTGGTTTCACTATATTTGACATTAAAATCCAGAAACAAAAGCCGGCCTTACCACACTGACTCAAAAATCGGCATCAGTAAGCTAGTGGAGGTACGTGATATTTATTTTTGTACATTGTCTGTTCCACTCAGTCTATCTGTTTCTCTGATGTTCTGGGGTTTGACCTTAATCGACCCAGATAGTGTAATGACAGAAGAAACCAAACTCATGATGCCCCTTGCCAGTGTCGTCAACAATTACCTCCACACTTTTCCGTTGATCTATGCTGTCACTGGTATGATCTACCTTAAACACCGTACAGTTGGACTTCCATCGGCACTTTTACCTATGTCAACCATCGTGGTAGCATATGTCATGTGGATTGAATGGGTCCATCATAAATCTGGTACTGGCAGTGTCTACCCATTTCTTAATCAGATGGCTTTCTTTCCGTCAAGATTATTGTTTTACCTCTTCACTTATGGTATTATTTCTGCTTGTTACCTTGCTTCAACTACCTTATCTGCTCGAAATATCACCGATGATGATACAAAGAAGAAGTAGGACAGAGATATGACCAAGAATAGACATTTTAATAGAATCGACCAAGTTTAAAACATTCAACCAATTTGTAGGCTTGCTTACTATTTTCAATTATATTAATTTATGCCTTTAATGTTATTACTTTTATTATCTATTTTTTAATTATTTATGAAGTTTTTTATTTTTAAGTTATTAATTTTTTTGCAGTCTCAATTAAGTAAATTTCTTACACACATTTTTGAAATGTTCGACACATTTTTGAAAAGTTTGTAATGTTTATGCGTACATTGTCGACCTTTGAGCTATGATGAACCTTGTTATATTGTTGTGCATTCTTTTCATTGATTGCTATTGTCCATACATTGTCCATTGCATCAAGCACTTTGTTTGACGTCCTGAAGAGTTATTCTCTAACCCATAGAATATGAAACAATCACAATGCAGGTATACCAATGGCTTTCCCACATGGAGATCGACCGCTGGGACTTTGAGAGGCCGTCTGGACAGATAGTTTCTATATAAGTGTCTTGTCTACGCTTACCCTAAAGACTTACAAAACTCATTTTGTCCCTTTGCGTATGGGGACAACATCCATGTTGAGGTCCAAGCGGCTTCTATTCAGAGGTGACCCTAAATTGGAAGACTGTTATTCTTGATTTGATTTTGATTACCACCATTTTACCTACCTATTCATACCCACAAAACTCATTGACAAAACGTAAAGAGAGAGGGATACTGATTTTCTCTATTCTCGTTTCAAATCGCATTGTTTGATTAGGAGAGTTCCAAAGTGAATCCAAAACATATCATCATCGTCATTTATTCAGACCCTGATAAGCAGGCGCGGATCCAAGGGGGGGCAAAAGGTGCTTGAGCACCAGTCAGATTTTCAAAGCTGTGATGTTACCGCAATGACGTAATTTGATATTGCCATAGAAACGGAAGGATTTCAGTTATTTTTGCATTTGCCATATTTTACTGCTGATAGCAGTCCCGAACTCTCTCAGTGAACCATTTCATTGGATCAATGATTCAAAGCAATCTTCCAATCAGCAACAAGGGCTGAGCACCCCTGGAAATCTAAAAGCCAATCGTATGTCGTCTTTGAGCACCAGTCAGAACAATCAACATTCCATTCTCGCTTTCGCCCAATCGTTTCAACCAATCATATTCTCTAAATTAGGAATCTCAGGAATTTGAGCACCAGTGAGCACCAGTGAGCACCTTTATTGCTTTTTTTAGTGCTAGAATTAGAATGACGTCAAGTAATCAAGTACAATACAAAGTCCGACTGTGTTGTTCTCAACTTCGTGTTAACTTATCAAGTCTAATCAAGTCAAGTTGTTTATGCCTTCCACCTTTGCAAGCATGGCGTCTAGGAAAGCTTAACATTATCTTGCTGCGCTATTACAGAATCTGCTCTATATTGACAATTTAACATGTAATTTAAAGAAGAAAGTTCCAGTCGACAAAAGCTAGCTGATTCAAGACTTATTATCAACCTTTCAATGTAAAAAATCAGCACAAGGAAACAAGAAGTTTGAGAATGTAAATAAAATTCGCAGAATTGCAAGAAGAACTCATTTTCCTATCAAAAATTGGAAGCGCTATTGCATGCATTATCACAAGAGGTTAGTAGATTAAAAGTTAGTAGTCTTTATTTTGGCTTTAAATTCACTGGTTTCAATATTTTATTGTAGCCGAGTACCGTATGTTTGAGATCTGTATTTACATATTTTGGTTGTGGATCCTCTTCTCGTTTCCAGCAAAGGTCCTTAAGGCCTGATAAATAGGCCTACTTTTACAGGCCTAATAAATTATTGTATCATTATGTCCGTTTAGTTTCAGCACACATATTCAGATGATCTTACGATAACACATTGACATAATTCCAGCCTGAATGAATAATGATTGGCTGCAAACCCTTCCATTTGCGCCGCTGTCGCCTGTTGGTAGACCCAGCCCAGGGTAGGCTTGCTGTTTTGCTGATGTCTAGTGACAGGGAAAATACATCTGTTTTCCATTCCTTTTTTGTAGAACGTCTATTCAGATGTTGATGGATTGCCCCTATAATTCATTTGTGTACATGCATTCAAAACCTTTTACAACTGGATGTAATAATTACAATTTTAAACATCAGAAGATTTATATAACTTTTTGTTTTACAATTATTACTAATGATGATGATGTCTAAACAGCTTATTTGAATTTAAGTAGTTGTTAATTATTTCGCATTTGAAACGTTTTATTCATAATGTATGCTGTATAGCCTGTCTGAGTGCATGCAGATCTAATTAAGCACAAGATGTTTTTATTTTCAATAAAATACATTTTTAATTTTTTCTTTGTTTTTATTGTGTTTATTTATTTGATGGTGTAAAATTTGATCATCTAAGCTTTATAATTACGTTGAAATATTGCTGATGGAGTTACGAAAGTGGTGTTACAGCCCTTCATTAGCTTTTGAATACCAAAATTTTCCCGGGGGGGCATGCCCCCGGACCCCCCTAGATGACGGGGCTTCGCCCCTTTATTGTCCCCTTTCAGCACCAGTCAGATTTTCAGCTGGATCCGCCCCTGCTGATAAGTGTGTATAATTAACTGATAACAGTATTAAGACACTTTTTCACAGGACTGACTATAACTAAGATATACATATGAAAAGAGAAAATTACAAATAATATAATAAGAGGGTTGATAATTAAACTTCAAGTAAATGCTTCTCAATGCTTATCATTGTCAATCAAACCTCCTATAAAGGTCACCTCTGAATAGCAGCCATTGGCTCCCAAGATGGATTTTGTCCTAACTCACCTAAGAAGGATCTCTGCTACTATTGACGTTTGAACGATCTATAGAAACACCTTCATAAAATCATATCAAGATAAATAAATAGGGTATCTTTAGGGTACTGTATATGAATTGTAATTTATTAAATTTATTTTAAAAATATAAAAAATATTGCTAAACTATCAAAATCATAGTTACATAAATCTCCATGGCAATGATTCTATGAATTATATTAATCATTACGACCCTGGACATCATACTGTGTACAAACATAGGGTTGGAGCATATTAACTCCACCAAATGCTTTTCATGGTAGTCGTAGTTTCCATTACCTGGGGCCCAATATCCACACACAATATGACGTGCTGCAGGACCCTACACTAGAATGATTGTTGGAATTTATGCCAACACTAATGTGCATAATGCAAAAACAAGTTCTACTGTTTTCCTAGTGGCTGAGCACGTGTTATGGGGTTGCCATGTCATGTAATATTATCTTAATTATAATTATATTGTGCTGTATATGCTGCTACTGTAAATCAATAATAATATTTAATCATGTCAAGCTTATTTTGCTAGACTGCTGTCCCAAGGATCAGTAAGTCTACGTTTAGTCAATCTCTTCCTTCTTTTTTCCATAAACTCACCCACCAGATATAAACAACTTGCTAAAATGATCACAGCAGAAAAGAACATGACGCGTCCTGCCCATGAAAGTTTTGCTAACACCCCATAAGCCCAAATATTTGCACTCATGCCGATGTAGACTACAAAGGTGATATATGCTAAACAAAAACCAAGCATAAATCCCATGCCAGACTTTCTTGACGAATAACGATGTGATGTAAGCCAATAT
Organism: Haliclystus octoradiatus; assembly: GCA_916610825.1. NCBI lineage: Eukaryota > Metazoa > Cnidaria > Staurozoa > Stauromedusae > Haliclystidae > Haliclystus > Haliclystus octoradiatus. Next base: position 17,258,160 of record OU744449.1, read on the forward strand.
TCAAGAGCAACTGCAACAATGGGTAATGTATGTGCGGTGTGGTTGTATGCACCGTGTAATTTGATATACTTTGTAGCAATTCGAGGAAATACAAACTCTCTGTTGATGGCGAACAATCCCCAGAACATCAGAGGGATGAAAGAACCAACTGGAAATACAATCGACGAAAATAGAAAGTCTCTGATATTGACAACATTTCGCAAACATTTGTGATTTGTAAATGCAAACTTAGGGAACAGTACAATAACATCACAGATAAATGCAACAAAGTAGTATAACGACTGCAGATTCAACCCTATGAACGTCAGGTATTTCCATCTGCCGCCGAGGGTATTCGTACTATTTGGAATAAATATGTAACCAACATTGTAGATCAATGCACCACAAAACAGCACAAATGCACACACGTGGTAAGGTAGCAACAACCGACTTTTATCTTTTATCATTGTTAGTTCCTGCAGCAATATCGGTGCTTCTGTTCATAATATGATTTATATGTCGTTCTCTGCGCATTGCACAACAACACACGTGACAACAACAAGGCAATCGCAGTCTTACTACCGTGACCGTGACCATTACTTGTCTCAGAAACTGTGAAACATTTTAAATAATAAAAAGCCATCCATTTCTTTAGTCTTTTCAAATTCTATGACATGATTGGCTGTTTTAATTCCTGAAAAAATTTTATAGAAATGGAAAGGAAATTCCTTTATTCCATTCTTAACACGGCACTTCCTTGCCCCTGTTCGGCCTGTGTTCGGCCCCTCTACTTAAATGCAGTATTGGGGTAACCACACCGCGTAACCACTCCGCGCTGATCCGGTGTCATTGATAGAGTTGCATGAAGTTTACGATAGAGTTGACGGTGTAATAAATAGAAATTATTGAAAAGATAAATCGCAGTGTTTTATTGGTAATGCGATCCGTGACTTATTGTTCAACCGAAGATCTATAAACATCATCACATTTGCATATCCAAACATTAGCTTTTCCTATTGGTTGCTATGACACTAACATGGTTTTGTCAACTTCAGTTGCCTTGTGTGTTTCGATTGCTCTTTTCGTATGTTGTGCTACAACAATATTAAAAATTGTATTAAAATCCTCTCGTTCTCAATACTGGCATATACCAGTGCATATATAGCCGCCGTTGCTGATGGCTAAGCTCCTTGGTTTGTTATTGAAACATTTGTTTCCAAGGTTACTTTTTCTTGTTCATGGATTATTATCAATTGTTATGGTAGTTGAGTTATCAGGTGATACTAATTATTGGTGGTTGTCGATTTGCTTGGCTTTAATTGTAGTAGAAGGGGTTTACAATGCTGTTGTCAGGAAAGGAAGGGAGTTTGACTGGTAAGCTTGAATATTTAAAAATCTGCTGTCTGAAGTCCTGATGTCAATATTGCATACTGTCATCCATGCATACAATCAGATTATTCAGATACAATATACACTTCTTCGATCTTTGAAAACTGTTTTGTAAAAACTAGCAGGCTTTCTGAATATATGATGATGATGATGATGATGATGATGATGATTCCCATTCATTTATTGAATAGAAATAATTACTGTATATTTAGCCACTTATATTTGTATAACCATCTCTCGTGCATCATTTATACCTGATAATTCCGGATGGCTAAGGCTTTAATATGATTTACACGTGTAGTTAGGTAATTAGAATAAGGTTCAGATTTAACAAGGCCATTTATAGCATTTTGTGTCAGAGCCTCTTGAGTTTCTTTTCCATTGCAGTAATTGACACCCCAATTGAGATTCATTAGAACATCTGCTTTTAGTAAGGGTCATTAAACACCGTTTAATATTTTTATTAAAGTAACCTCATTCCATAACGAATAAACGACCATCGCGCGCGAACTGCGCGTGACGCTTCAATTAGAGCCTTGCAAGAAAAGAGACAAGTACAGCATAGCCGTCATATTTATCATCATACCAAAAGGTGACCTTTTTCAACCGGTATACAACGGGACTGGAAATGAACTAGAATCAATCATTATCAGATTTAGATCCAATCCAAGACAACAAAAAAATGTGAAAAAATGTGCACCGGAACTATTCCCAGGCCCTTTTGTCAAGGTTTAGTAGGTCATATAGAAACACAAACGAGATTTGACGACTATGTTGGCGATTGCTATATTATTTCAACTGAGGTACCGAGTACGCGGGGAGGTAGGTGTAGGTACGACGCTTATTATCTGAAAATCTGCACCATCACGTTTGTAGAGGATATATAATGTAGAACAGTTCAAAGACGACCACTCCTCTTGCGATTGATTGTCCCAAAATAGAACAGGTGACGCTAAATGTCGACACACGGCTAGTGTTGTCATCGTGTATGACTTCTGACGGTACATTCAACTCATTTAATGTATCATTTCTTCATAGGGTTTGTCCCAGTGCTTTTTTCTACTGCATCGTGTTGATAACAACTTTAGCAATCTATAGAATGAAGTCTGTCTCTTGCATTTTGAATGACATATCAGAGACACAATGCCAGACGAAATTTGAGCCTACTTCATTCTCAGCTAAGGTATTGTAATACATACTCTGTCCGGTAGGTATATATATATATATATATATATATGTATTAATAATTCGAAATTTCTCCTTATTTTTGCGTCTATAATTTATGTTCATTGGCTCATTTTTCTCTCTATGAAATTAGTCATTAGCTACTACTGACGTCATTTTCGACTATATATGGCCTGGATTACTTTACTTTATCATCAGTGCAACAAATTGCCGCATTGGAATTTGGACTCATAATATGAATGTCTGTGAAGTTTAAGACCAGAGATTAGACTCATATTCGTCTGGACGAATAGTCAAATAGACCTATGTTGAAGCGCGTTAAGTAACGCTTCGCACAAATGCTGTGATATATAATAAAGTCTATAAAAAGCCGCAATATGTAATTATTATAAAGAAAATAAATGATCAAAACATACAAAATCGCACCAAAAAATTTAATTAATCATTTGACCGCAGACTAACGCATAACTGATCAAATTAATCACGGGATGTTAATTGAACACTAACTTGTGAACGCATATTCAGATTAACGGTTGACAGGCTCAAGCCCCGCTTTCTTTTTACTGCCTCGTTTCATCACTTCCCAATCCATCAAGATGGGCATAACACAGAAGTGAGACTTGAGCAAGTCAAGATTAACGGTGGTTTCGAATGGGAAATCAAACAGACGCACATTCAAATTATCACGGGTGTAATCTAAAACTTTGGACGAATATTCAATTTAACAGGGTTTCGTATGGAATATAAAAACAGATGAATACTCAAATTAACAGTGTTTCGTATGAAATATATAAAACAGACGCATCATTGAATCATGATTGAATAGATTGCCTGATGATCAATTCGGCATGAAACTTTAAGTAGCAAACATGACTGACAAAAATCAGACGCATCTTCAAATTATCACGGGTGTGATCTAAAACTTTGGACGAACGAATATTCAAATTAATAAATTGACTCGTATTATAGAATATTCAATGCGCAAGCGCAACTATACTGTAAGACTCAGTCGTATACTGCATGGATTACTGATGTAAGTCATAGACCTTTATAATTAATTCGAATAGTCTAAAGCTATATGGGTAGCTGTGTGTGGTCTGAAAATCAGACAAATATAAATACAGTATGGTGAAGCTTCATGCGTATAGTCAATTATTCATGCAAGGTTCTATATAGTATAAACCGTGTAACTGTTCAAGCATAATACATAACGGCAGTGCGGCCGCTAGCCTGGCGGATAGTTGATCTAGCATTAAATGAACGGCTATATTCTATTGCGTTTAGAAACTGATAATAAACATTATTTCTGATTTCAGCTTTTCAATTCAAGCAGCGATCAACAAAGAGCTTCAATTATCGAGCAGACGGGAGTGCTTGTTTTGATCATTGGAAGATGGCTGTTACCAAAAGGATCGATTTCAAGAGAACAATTCTCACAGATTTTATTAATTTATGTTGGCACAGCTGCAGATATCGTTGAAGTTTCAGAGTTATTCGGTGATGATAAAGTGAAAAGTTTGAAATCAGCTCGCCGTTCGATTTACATTGGATTAATGGTTGTCTGGGGATGGAGTGTGATGCAGTTCTCACTTACAATTGCGTTGCCAGAGCAAGGGTTAAAAGGGAGTGATGACGAAGACAATGACGATGAGAAGGGAAATGAAGATAAAGCAGGTGTCAAATGGAGGCAGACCAATCAGGTGGCACCAATGTCTTATCTACATTATAAGTCAATGCTCAAACAAGGATGGGATGTAAATAAGCCAGCAGCAGCATCGCCCAACGGTGCGGCTAAGAAACATCGAATGCCATTTAACATCAGAGATGATCCACCACCGCATGATCAAGATACGGAGGATGATGACAATGCTTTTAGGATTCGTACGAAGGACATTAAAGATTGCTTTGTGAAACACCTTGAACTAATATCGATATTGATACCGGTTGTGATGCAGGATGGTCCGTTTTTTATATTTAGATTTGTTCTTATTGTTCATTACAACGTCGTAACGGAAATGATAATTTTATTAACATGCAAAAACGCTCTTGTCGTGGTCGTACAAATTTACCGTATTTTAATAATGTACTGTGCGGAACCCAAGGGTAAAGAACCAGACCTAGAAGATCCCTCTGTACGCATGCGTCTAGCATTAGCAACTAATAATAAACTATCTGGTCACTCACTTCAGAAAGCCACTGCAAGTTTAGCAGTACAGGCCTTATCAAGAATGCATTTGAAGGCAGCTAAAACAGAACACACCAAATAATAACAGTTTAGCATATTATATTATATTATATTATTTTCAGTATTTAATATTTTCAAATTGATACTATCCAGTTTAACCTACTTAATTGTTTCTATATTAATTATTGTGTTATTTAAAGATGTGATAAAGCTTCAACTGATTGATGGTCATCTTTTTTCTGGTATTCTCCATCATATTTCAATTGATTGTCATTGTCTGCCCCTGCGCCAAAGAGAGAACAAGACGAAGCAACATCACAGCTACTACTAGTATCATTGCCACGAGACCGCCGACTAGAGCCATTCACTTGAGAATGCATAGTGACTCTAAGGGTTTTAGCTGACTTGGAATTGGTTCCTTTTGGACTTGTTCGTAGAAACGGGCAGCAGCTGAACAGTGCAATTAATTGTTGCTGATACTTGCGGTGCAGAAAGGCATAAATGATAGGGTTTAACGCACTGTTGATATACATACAGATCTCTGAGCAGAAGGCAATTATCATCATGTAAGGAGGTGCTTCAAAATCATCTCCACCAACATAGAACAACATACTCATGACATTCTGTGGCAAATGGCACAAGGCAAAGACAACGACTACGCAAATAAGCATTCGCAGAACTCGTTTGCGATGATCTTGTTTCTTGCACAATTTCTTTCTGATGTCAATTGACAGTTCCTCGTACCCAGGGGTCTTGTGATGCCACAGATATAAGAAGAGTCTCATATATATGAAATAAATCACAATCAACGGTAAGAAGTATTCCGCGCAAAGTAGAAAATACGTAAAGTAAGCAGCATGTTCCGGTTTGCGCCATCCGTGTTCCGCGCAATCCGGTTGAGTGGCATTGTTTACTTCAATATTAATTACTTTAGATACGTAAAGAATGGGAGACATCACTGAAATAGATACTACCCAAATGACACCAATAAGGATGAGAATGGAACGGCGGCTGAGTTTTTTATCAAATGGGCAAATAATAGCCAAATACCTAAAGAAGAGGATAAAGCATTGAGACATTTAGTAAGGAATACATGTAACTATATGAACTTGTACAATGTATAACGTATATCACATCTTCCATCTATATGGATAGGATAGGACACAGGATATCAAGACATGCAATGGGATCATTTATACGTCTTGCCAATCATTGTAGCATAAATACGATACTGTACAATGATAAAAAGACATAGAGACAACATCACATAGAAGACCTGCATCTGCCATTTTAGTAGAGCGGTGATCAAACCGATCTTTCTATAGGTAATTCTGATTGGTACAAGTGATTGACAGCTGTTGGCGAATAGAAAGGCTCCGAACAGTCTAACCCCCTGTGGGAGCTTCCATCGTTTCAGATCATAAAAAGATACCTCAAATACTTTTTATAAAAGGACATATTACCCAAAAAATTCATGAAAAAATTTAAGCAAAAATAAAAATAAATGAAATGAAAAAACAAAAACATTTACACTAGGTTAAACTCAGAATTTTCTTTTGGTACAGCATAACCTAATTTTTTTCCTTAACTTTGAAGAAGTTATCCTCTATATTTGAATGTCCCCGTATACCAAAAGTATGGAAGTTATCCCCATACACCAAACACTAGGAGAATGTTTAGATGGATAAATGTGGTTACTTGTATGTTGCATATGTGCATTGCTTTTATACTAATACCTATCAACAGCAATTGCTACAAGGGTGAGAACGGACGCACTAACTGCCACACCCTGTAAAAATATTACTCCTTTGCAAGCGAGCGTAGATTCTATAACGTAAGGCTTGAACCATCTAACCAGTTCCACTGGCATACAAATAACAGATACTAGCAAATCACTGATTGCCATATTCAACAGGAAATAATTGGTGTGTGTCCTTAGGCGCTTTGTCGTTGCTGTGACAACAATCAACAGTAGATTACCGCAGAACGCGGCCAGGATAATTAACGAAAATACACTAATGCGAGTAATTTCCATGCCCTTTGAAGACCATAAGTCAGCATAGTAATTGCTAGCTAACGGAGGTGATGTAGAAGCATTAGCATCGTTGATGGTCGTAGTAATCGGATCCATGACTGTTAATAAAAAGAAAATTTGAAATTTAAAGCAATAATGAATAATCGTGCTACAAGTAAAGATGTCATAAATCAGAAAGGAGCGTTGTTCGATACACTACTTACCAGAACGGTGTGGGCCGTTGAAGAGACCCATAGTTAATACCCAACACCCGCAATGGATTTTGGCACAGTCCCTCCGACTCACTGAATTCCCATGCAGTGGCCTGCATGGGAAGCGACAGGAATTCGAGATTTTCAGAGGAATTGAGTGTCAAAAGCCAACGAAAAGTACGACAACAGCAGGATGATTATATAAGAAATTGGAGGATCTAATTATCAGCCTGATGACGACCAGAGAATACATATCTGGGTTGTTACAATTTTGTTATGAGTACTCTGAGCTACGCTTGTTCCTTGACATACATGCAGTACAAGAATATATATATATGTATTGTATACATGTGTCATTGTGTCATGTAACAAGAATGATATCCTCCTTGTCGGTGGGTAGAGAGCACAGCACCAAGAGAGAGAAAGATTAATTACATCGCAACACTTACCAATACAATGAAATTGAATTTATCAGCACTTGTAGGGACTATAGAACTGTTTAATTGATTGAAAAAGCACTTCTATTCCAAATGGTTGTTATTCAACTTATCATACAGACAGCATAGGCCCCTGATAGGCCAATCAAATTTGCAACTATACTGTTAAATAAATCCATTGTTGAGTTGTGAAACCAGATTGTTCCGATTTAATCGGCTGTGTCCACATTAATAAAATACTAAAATAATCAAATATAGCATAGTCCAATGTGTAGGTTAACTTAATCAGATGGTATATATTTGGTAAACATTGACTGACTTCACTCAATAGAAATCAAGCAAATGGCAATAGAAGCGTTCCGTGTTTAGTGTGGTATGCTTCAGTTAACACCTGCGGAATACGATCAAATGAGTGCATATAATGATTGATAGGAGATAACTGAGGCAGATTGAATGAGTAGCACCTGGTCAGACCAGAGTGTTGCTTGACCATATGGCCTAACTAACTCAATGAAGTAGAAGTGGATAAACAGACTGTCATTCAATAGTAATTGTTATCAACCTATAGTGCTGTATATCGGTCAGACATTTGCAAATTATGGCAAAGATAGGAATTCACTTTATTACTCGGAAAGTAGACGATAGTTTTATTTTTATGTCTCACCCAGTATAACAGTCATGGATGGACACAAGCTTATGTCTGCGGTGAAGTAATACTTGCTCGCTCGAAACGTTAATCAGATAGAACTTACGAGGATTAATTAAGCAAATGAATGGAAAGCAGAAAGTTACAGAGAAGAGATAATTATCGAGCAACTAGTTCGCGTAATCCTAATCCCGAAAATATCTCAGAATCGTACTAACGATTGATTTCACGTCAATCAGTTATTTGAATCAGTTATCAGATGACGTAAAATCAGTAAAATCTTTCAAAAGATCCCTAAGCCAATGAGAAAGTTGAAAACGAGGCAGCTCTTTGACACGAAAACTGCATGCACGCAGATCATGCTGTCCGCAACATTGATCGCAAATGAATACCGCGACCGCACAAGTCGGCTACAGAAAATTGATAGAAAGAATTAAGATACAATTATTATGACGACCATCGTATAGATACAATATAATCATTTAAAGCTTACATAATATTATCAATCTATTGTTCTAATTAATTGAATCTATCTAAGAAAAGAATCATTAAAAGCAGCCGACTTAATCAATTACACATTCAAGTGACTGAAATAACCAAAAAAGTTTCTTTTAAAAAAAAACATAAGGTGAAATTATTGTAGATATATTTATATTTTAAGTCCTGTTATCGAGACTTGGCGTCCTTTGACTTATCATTGACGTTGACGTCTCCTTGCCGGCGTTTTGGAATGAAAAATGGTAATATGATAAACAGAACGATGAAGATGTGACCGATGAAGTACATGCGCTTCCATACAGTCCACACTGATGACAGATGCAACATCATAAACCCAACACCAAGATATTCGAATGAGCGATAGAGACAGAACCACGTGACCCAGTCTAGTGCTTTAAATTGCCATGGTAATGTAAGGTATGATTTAATAACAGGTATCATTCTGTCTTCAGCCAATACAACCATTGGCACTGACATGAAAGTCAAATAATAACCCGGATGAACACCATGCCAAAATGCACTCACAAACAGCACTACGATCATTCTGGAATAAAAGGGAGTACGTTTAATAGGCGTAGCAATGATTGCCTTAATATAATCATATGCTTATCACAAGCTCCTATTCAACTTCACATATACGGTATTCTGAGCCGACAATGGTGCTGAATTAACATTAGGGATCGGCACGTTGTTCCATCCTTTAGTCTTAATCTTAAAATATTTTCATGTTTGGTAAATACCCTATATGGTTATAAACTTTTAACGGTACTATTTAAACCAAACGTTGAGGAATGGGCATTGGAAATGGACAATGATGTTTTGTTAACTCGGGTCTTAATATAAAATTAATATGTATGAAATTGTGCTGTACCCTAGAAAAATTACTATTATTATCGTATCATCGTATGTTACTATTGTTAGCATCGTGAACTCTGTCGATCTCAGATAGAATAATCCATTTTAATTTTATTGCCAATTTTGAACAGTGTCTGTGATTGGTTGATTGCTCGTCATATGCCGTAAAATAAATCAGTTATTCCCCTCCGAGAACGGGGAGTAGGTCGTCATTCACCGCTCGCTCGTAGCAGCGAAATTCTTCATAGCACCTAGATTGGCAAAACAACATAGTACACAAAGATTTTCCAATCTGTCGGATAGCTTTACCTTTGCTTGTTACACTTAACTAATGTGCCCTGTTTTAACGCAGGGGAAGTTACCAGTGCAAATGTAACAATAAATTTTTATAAAGGCAAAAAATAGCATGTTATTCGTTGAAATTTAGCCATCCTTCTCAGTCTAGCAGATAGTAAAGCATAATGTATTTAATTATGCATTCTGATTTGTAATACAGTATGCCTCATTATTAGCTGCGTTTTGCAGTTGTATGAATATTAAATTTAAACTAATTTACATTACATTTGATTGCTTGGTTAAAGAATTAGCAATCATACTAAATCACTTAATATACTGTATTCCTGCGTCGGGAAATAGTGAGTTTTAATTCCCCAAGACTCAGAGGTATTGGATAAGTCAAATTGCCACTTATCTGCAAACTGGCTTTGAAACCAATAAGCTATTTTCTGGTCAAGCCCTTGACAATTTCGTTAATACGTGCAGATTGGGATAAATGCAGAGAAAAATAATCGGTAATGACTAATGTAGACTTGACTTGAGAGGGTTCACTGTATCACTGAAGTGGTCACTATTTATAGGTGGTCGTTACAGCAGGTTTGACTATAGATTAGTGGTTTAAATTGAGTTTTAATAGATCCAGTCAACATTTAGATAAATGCAAAGCTGAAATTCCAAATATCGATCATCACGACAAACAAGAACAACACAACTAGTATAAGTAGTTAAATACAGTATAGCCTATATGTGCAGACTAAAACGTTTCAAATGAAAAGTGTGAACACTTGCATGTTCCTTTGCAAACAAAACAAAAGTTTTGAACAAATTACAACATACCTCAGCCATGATTTAAATGGGAGTTGCTTATGAACGCACACAGCCATCCACCATTGGACAGTTTTATTCCATGACCTCATACACATTTTCATAGTAGGAGCAAGTTCAACTTTTAATATATCAATGTTGTCAATTGTTTCAAAGCTAGAGCATAACATAATAATATTATAATATAATTGCCACTGTGAAAAATACCAACCAAAACCCATACATTGTAATGATTAATTATACCAAATGCCCATATGAATATTTGTTAATAAATAAGGTATATATATTTTAATACCTTGATACTACTAATAAAGGTATTTTTTCTATAATGCAAAACCATCTCATTGCAATAGTATAAACAGACATACGTAAATACGTGAAGGATAATTATTTTGTAAATTGGAATAACTTTCATCTATATGCTGATATGAATCATGTTACTTGTTTTGACTAGAGATCTTTGAATGCAATTCCATAAGTAATGTATCAATTACCTATGTGTGTGGCCATTATGTGTTTTTGCTGCTTCTTCAGGGTCATAATTGTCTTCAATTGGTTTAGTAGGACCATGACCAGGCCTTGGAAGTGAGTCAAATGGGTAAGCTCCAAGTGATAATGTTGTACATATTGTCTCAGCCAATGACCAACCAATATGAAACCTCCACCTGAACCATGTAAATGTTGGTACAAGGTAAGCTAGTTGATAAATAATGCCCAAAGGATGATCTAAGAATTCTTTAGATTCCATGTGACTAATTGGGAAATATATATTAAGGAAAAGATAAGGTAGAGCTATTATTAAAAATGGCTTGAATTTCTCAATGGCTGGTAGGATAGTAGCAATCTTTGAACCATCTTGATTCAGCATGTCTGAAAATGTTTTATATGTGAAATGTGGCCCAGTCAGTTGACCACAGTAGCAATAACCATATGAAAATATGTCATATATAGAAGGCTGTAACACTTTGGATGATTCTGCTGCTTCTTTTGAACTTTGATGGATTTCAAATGCCAGACCAACCATCTGGAATACAATACAAGACGTCACTGTCACTGATACAAATGTTGAGGACAAATAAGAGTGTGGATAGTACACATGAATCTAGCATGACAGACAAAAATATTTAAAGTTTGTCAGTCAAAGTTATTCCAAGTGAGTGGTAGTATGTACCCTTTTCATGGTCTAGATAAATACAAATCGGATGTGCACTGAGATCAGGGTAAAGCACTTCCATTTAAAATAGTAGGAACTATAACAGCAAACGCAGAATTGTAATCTTCCTGTCCTAGAACTCATTCAAAATTGTTCATATCAAACAATGAAACTACAAAAGACATTTCTACAGATTAAAGTAATCAAATTAAAAAATTGTAAATACTAACAGCATATATATAAGTATTAGAACTAAATAAGTTGAATTGATTGTGTATGTCTCTTATTGTATGTGAAGGTCTATTCTAAGTATTGTATACACACTTTTCTTCAGTATTTTGATTCACTTTAAGGAAAAAAGGCCATTTAATGTTCATGAACTGTTTTTAAGGTGTTCATGAACAATTTATGAGTGTTTATAAAGTTAATGAACTGTTCATGGATAGTTCTCTAGGTGATAAAAAGATACAAAGGATACATGCTGTAGATATACCAGTCTTTGATTTAGTCGCATTTCATATATTAGAGGCTGTACATTAATTGTACATCAATAGTGTTAATTTCACTTTTTATCCTGTATATTCACCTGTCATGGCATTTTCATTGCTATGCAAGCTATATAAACCAATCAATCAAAACTCAAATTGCATTTTCAAGTATTTTAAAGAGATCATAATATGATATTTCTTTATTTCAAGTCAATAATCCAACTAACTGTAATTAACATGCTATAGCTGTCCAGTATATGATTTTTTAGTAAATGTAGGAAGTTTGTTGAAGAAGGCCAGAACACATGTACAGGCAAGGCAGTCTGTAATTATTTGGCATTTGTTTTGCAAGGATGTGGTTGCAGCAAAAGGAATGTGAAAAATATCACATTTTCTTCTCGTAAATATGTATAGATATACAGTGGTTGGAGCATACATTTTAGGAGTACGTTTTGAAATTATTTTTGCAGTAAGGTCAGGGTTCTAAGAAGATGTAAGTCCTCTGATCTTAATATGCACATGATCTTCAAAATTGGGGTTGTTGTATGGCTTAAAAATTTAGCAGTGTATTTACAACAGTACAGATGCATCTTTTGGGGAGTTTGCTCAATTTCAGAAAATTTGAAGCATGACTACTGTTGAAAATTAAGCTTATCATCTAAAATTATACAAAAGAAATTAGATTAACTGTTTGGAACAAAATGTTCCACAGCGTTCATTTGATACATAGTTTAGTGAAATATTGATAATATATTATAGTATAGTTTAAAACAATATGCATGCTACTGTACTTTGGTACTTGGACTAGCGCAATATTAAAATGAAATTGAATTATAGTACCTTGAGTGTAATCAGCAGTTGGATAGCATTACACTGTGCAGGTGGTTTTTGAAATCCATACCAAGAACATGTTCTAAAGAAGAACAAATAACCAAAGACAAACAAAAAGGAGGGGAGCCTACAATGCCTAAAAATAAAATTGCACTGGCATTATGAAAACAGAAACATAGTTTACATAATTACTAAAAGATTAGTTAACTGATGGATAACATTTTTTCATAAAAGAAGCAAATTATAAAGTCAATTTTTTTTCTGTTAGTACTTTCACAAAAACATTCACTGGAACGAATGCGTGAAAATTTGAAAATTAAACATTCAGTATTAAATGTAGACTATCATTGATAAAAACATTTCAAGATATACAATCATGATTAGTTAAATAGGTGTAAAATTAATTTAGTTTAGTCCTAGTTACGTTTTAACATTATAGTTTTACAAGTTCCATCATTTAGGAATAATACATTAGCAAGTTAATAAAATCTCTCCTTTTTATGATAAAATTTTTCTCTGTCTCTTGTTCTTCTACAATTTGCTTTCGAATTTTGAAAAATCATCACGCTTAGCATAAATTATTTAAACCATTTTCAAACATAGGTGGTTGTTATCCTTACATCAACTTTACTGCGCTGTGCTAGGGACTAATATCTTGGGGGTATGAAGCATTTTAGCTCGAAATATGTATATACAGTATACCTACTAGAAATGTCTTACCCGCGCTGCTTGGTTAATTTTGACTGAATTAAAACTACATTTACATTTACAATGAGGAGGATGATCCTACCTGATTTATTATTTCAGTTTATGAGGAAAGAGGATCTTCCTAGCAGCTAGGATCATCCTATCGTTCAGGTAGGATCATCCTACCTACTGGGGATCATCCTATTTCGTTGTAAACAGAACTGCTAGGATCATCCTACCACCTGGGCAAGACAAGCGTTTTTTCATTTTTTCGAATAAAGAAAGCCTCAGATGATTGACAGGTGAATTTGATTTGCTAAATAAAACCTAGTATCGCCATGACTACTATTGCCATAACAGGTTGCATCATGTCCAGGTCATGCCCATTGCCCATCCTTATAAACATAAACAGATAGGAAGATCCTACGTGCTAGGATGACCCTATTGAGTAGAGCTACCCTTGTCCTATCCTAGCACAACGCCGTACGGAAGATAGAAGTCATGCTTAGGCCTACCACTCGTCAAATTGCGGCATATCAAAGCGAGACTTATAGATCAGTCAACGATAGCTGTAATAATAATAATAATAATAATAATAACAATAATAATAATAATAACAATAATAATAATAATATATTTTTATAGCGCCATTTCTTAGTACTGTATAATCCAATGGCGCTTCACAAAATAAAAATTTAAATTTTTATGTATATTTATCTATATTTACATGTTTTAAATAAATTTAAAAAATTCTATTTTTATTTATATTTATCTATATTTATATGTTTTAAATAAATTTAAAAAATTCTATTTTTATTTATATTTATCTATATTTATATGTTTTATGTACAAATCAGTTGAAAAAATTAAAAATTAGTAAGTAAAGTTAAAATAAAAGACATGTTTGTCGAAGGTTATTGACTTGATAATTAATAAGCTTCCTTGAAGAGGATTGTTTTTATGCTGTTTTTGAATTCAGAAGTGATTGGCAGCCCCGAATTTCCAGGGTTAAATTGTTCCATAACTCAGGTGCCATGTTAGAGAATGCTCTATTGCCATACGATTTCAGATTGAACTTTGGCTGCGCAAGAAGCTTCTTATCTGCTGATCGTAATGTCCGAGTTGGTGAGTATGGATTCAAAAGCTCTTGAATATAGGTGTTCCTAGTACTCGTTAGCAAGCGTGCAGCAGAATTCTGTATGTACTGTACTTTGTGTAATTGATCTTTTGCAATCCCTGAGAGGAGGATATTGCAGTTATCAATTCTAGATGTGATGAAAGCATGAATTACTATTTCTCAAAGGAAATGTATTTTCTAATCTTTAAAATGTTTCGCAGATGAAAAAATGAGGATTTAGTAATGTTCTTTATTTGTTTCTCCATTGACAATACGTCATCGAACCATACACCAATGTTTTTTGCATTTGACGAAGTAGATATGATGCTTTGTCCAATAGTAATATTTTCCAATGATGGAGATGGTCTGTGACGAGTATGGATGACTATATTATGGAAGAATGTAGCTTTTAGCAGAGCTCTCAACCCTCCCACTTTCGGGGGGAGTCTCCCGCATTTCAGGGTCTTCTCCCACTCTCCCACTTTGAGAAATTTCCTCCCTCTTTTTCTAGTAATTCCAATTTTCCTTTAAATCATGTATGGAAATTTATAATATCTTTGTTTTTGATAAAACTTTGGAACTGCAATACATTACAAAATGAAGGGCTGTGCACAAATTTTGAGAAACTTTAACCCCTTTTGCTTACCTGTCATTTGAAATTGAATGAGAGGTTAGTTTTTGATTGGACAAACTGTACTTACGTCATGCCTTACGCCACTGTACTTACGCCATGCCCCCAGATCCCCCTAAAGGGCCACCCCTTCAAAGTCGATACGACAAAACCTTTCCCTCAAAAACTATTTAAGGTTGAGAGCTCTGCTTTTAGTTTGCCTACTTTCAAAAAGTAGTTTCTCCATCCTATAATAGAAACCCTGCGGGCTACATGTAACATGCCTAGATGCCAATAATTAGTAAGATTACCAAGACGTAATGATTTACAACACTGCAATTTCCACTCCTTGATTTTATACTATATCCATAATAGCAGCATATTTTGAAGAGCAAGACCGACTCAGACTGAACTGAACATAGAACATTGTTTGTGTCACACAAGCGGTTTCCCATGACCAGGCATTAAGCATAAAATTTATGGATGATTAGTTAGTACTTTCACAAAAACATTCACTGGAAAGAATGCGTGAAAATTTGACATTAAACATGTACAGTTTGTCACACACAAGCCTAAGTTAGTTGAAGCTGATGCAATGAGCGGTTATATATATGGCACAAACAACAGCAATAATTATGAACGTTTGTAATGTATACCTTGGTCCAAATACATTAAGTATAATAATGTTGCCACAAATAGTCAGAAAAGAGTGCCAAATGCCTTTAAGACCCACAACAGACATTGCGACTATCAAGCCTCCTACCAAACACATCAGCTGTTTATTGGCACGAGATTTTGACAGCTTCACCAAATGGCCATAAGGAATTGCAATGAGAAGAAGACTTATATACAGTATATCGTCCCACGACATATCACCGTAAGAGGAAGCAAAGGCTACAGTGTGGCTATGAATACAAACAGGTAGTTGCCTTTCTTCTTCTTCAAGCTAATTATTGCTTCACAGACTTTACTCAGACTTCTCAACGGTAGCCTCTTCTTCTAGCCTCGGCTTTCGATTTACAGGAAGAATAAGAAATAGTTCACGTAAGCAGTACAACTGAATCACGGTTACTGTATAAACAACTTGAACTCACTGATAGATCAGTGGTCACGGTCCGTTCCGTTCAGATTCAAAAATAAGACATGGATATATAATTCATGGATCATTCAGTGAAACATTTTTATGATCATTCTGCCAAAGTTGTATTTGAACTACCCCGTCGAAGCGTAATGGAAATTACCTTCGGGATCAATGATCATAGGTGCCATGTGGTGACCTCAGAGCCATCTATTTACAAGAGTTGGGACACTTCTGCCATTTTTGTATCTTTTTGCCTGGACCCGAGCACGTTTTTAACAGTGCGCATGTGCAGGAGATTGTTGTGTGTTTTTTCAGCCATATTGTATTGTATTTTTTCGCGCTTTTCACTTGAAATGATTGAGAACCTGTTTCCAAAAGAACAAAGATGGCATCCAAAAATCACGTGACTGGCATCTGTCCAATTGGAGACGATAGCGGCACATGAAAGCGCGTCCCAACTCTTGTAAATAGATGGCTCTGGGTGACCTCCATGTATGTATGTATGTATGTATTTTATTTGTCAACAATGGTGACAGGCAAATACAGGGAAACTTGTGGTTCCCACTTATGTAAAGCCGTTAAAAAAGTTAAGATATGTTATTAAGATAAAAGTTTTACAAACAAAAATTGCTACTCAAATATTTACAAGGCATTTAGAACTATCTAGCTAAGTTAAAAAGGCTATAAGATAAAATTTAAAGGTTACGACATTTGTACTGAAGTATTTACAAGGCATTTAGATCTATGCTAGCTAAAGAACGTTTGAATGCTGGCACTGTCTTTGAAGTAACACATTTCTCTGGCAGAGAATTCCACCAAGGTATGACACGATTGAAAAAGTCATTTTGAATGGATTTAAACTTGGGGATTGATTTGGATTTTAATTTGTACGAGTTTCCTCTCATGTTGTATTTATTTATATCAAAATCGCAAAGCTTATTTATGTCTAAATCGACCATATTATGGGTTATTTTAAACATAAAAATTAAATCATTTTCAATTCTACGAGTTTCCAACGATTCAAGATTGTAATATTTTAGTCTTTCAGGATATGACTTGTAATACAAACTGTCTACTCTTGAAGGGTTAATTTTTCTTGTTAAATGCCTTTGAACTTTCTCTATTGTAACAATATCTTTTTGAAGACAGGGATTCCACACTGGTGAAACCGTTTCCAACAGTGGGCGCACATATGTTTTGTAGGCTCCATGGTATGTCAAAGATGGTCACGCCGACATAAATAGCTTCCAAGCCTTCATACGTATACAATGGGGCACAGAGATAGCAGTACTATCATCATCATTTTCATAATAAAATCTATCTTCTGATAAAATATTTTCAACCGCATTAATGCGATACAATGGCAAATTAAAAATTACGAAGTACAGTATTAAAGCAATTTGATTATAGTAGCAACACTCCAGGTTGCTAGAACTTTCGATCACATGATTCCTTCAATCAAATATTAATACTGTACGGGATGGAACCGCCCAATAATTTCTTTCCTTCGCCAGTAAGCAAAATAATGCCATTCCACTATCACCGGATTGCACGTGTTTTTTCATAAGGAAGATAATTGAAACTTTTTAAGAAAATCGTAACTTCATTATCCAAACTGCAATTAAAGCATCTAGTAACAGCCAGTAACTATAAAAATTTCATCAAAATGATCCCTCCTTCACAAATATCAAATGAAAACAGAAATACAACAAACAAAACTGATAAAAGCTGGCAAACGGAAATAGTTGACTTTCTTAGGCCTAAAAATCTGAGTACAGTGTAACCCGCTTATGCGCAATTCGGATAAGTGAAAATCCCGCTTATCTGCAACCTGGCTTTGAAACCCGTTAAACAATTTTCTGGTCAAGTCCTTGGTGAACAACTTCGGATAACTGCAAATTCTGATAAATGCAATGAAAACCGTTGACTTGCACTTAAGCGGGTTACACTGTATTGAACTTTCTTAGCAATTCGGAAAGTTGAGTAATACTTTATTATAAAGGTCTTAATTATAACAAATAAACGTATGCAGATATGTGTTTCATACCGAGCATCCATAAATTGAAACGAGAGTTATTAACTGTATGATGATGAAGATGCGAAAAGTATAGATTTTAGGAGAATATTGCTCAATGAATCTGGCTGCCCAACATGAACAAAGTTGCTTTCGAAATGCCTGTAATATAGATACCTGGATAAAGCAACTCACTTCAAGGTGTTTGCTTGATCTTTACATTCCCTTTTTAATTAATTGAAAGGCTCTTCAGATAATAAATGACAATCAATACATAATTATATTTATCTATCTTATTCTCTTACGTGTGATACACATATTTAGTTTTTATCAATATCACAATAAAATTCAAATCTACTTGAACCGGGACTTCAACTGTCCGATAAATTATAATATATAATTAAATAGTATATTGTACAGTATTACCTTTCGTAAAAATAATTTATATTAAAGATTAAAACATATTGTTTCTGGAAATATCAATTGGGCAGATATTTCTAAATTGGTATATTATGTTGTCAAAAATAACAACTTCAAATGATCATTTATTTTGTCACGACTGTTCATTTTCCAGCCTCCTCCAAAGGGTTTGTTGATACCATAAAATGGTGAATTCTTTTTGATAGATCTTGCCCCACTCGCCTTGATGTAGCTAACATGCCATGCCCACGTCGCACCTTCAAATTCAATGGAGCATGAATGAAAGTATTCAAACACAAAAAAAAGGTTGTTACAACATTGCTAGCAACTAAACTACGACTGTTTTGACACAATATGGAACCTGTTCAATTGTATGCATCTGAAACGTGGGTTCTCTCAACCACACTATTGACTCGACTTGACTAAGCTTTTGAAGGCATGCTTTAGGAATAGATTGACCCAACTTACTGTCAACTGCTAAATTAGGAAACTTTCCCTTTCTGCCTCTGCTATTGCTCACCAACATCAGATGTCATGTTTAGGTAACATCGAGAGATCAAAGACGTATGCTCCACAAACGCTGCATGACATCCTTCACTGGCAACCGAAGGAAATGTTTCGACGGGGCTATGGGAAAGTAGAATTTTTTCATATTTTTTGTATCGTGGATTGTCTTGCCTTATTTACAAGTTTCTTTGTCAGCTGATATCTGACTGTGAATTGTGGCGTTCTTTGGGTAGCAAATATGTTCGCGGAAGAGGGACGGTACTATTCCTATAATGTGACTGTCTATATATACTATACATTAACATTGGTAGGAAAATAAGACAAATTGCATAAATTGATAACAAATGTTTACCTCAATGTCTTGTAGTAAGGCAGCTGCTTCATTATTGTTTCTGCATTTTGCATATGCCTAGTACAACAACAACAACATAAAACAGACACACTTATAACATTGCTAGATCATTGTTATAACAGTAGATTAATAACGCGTTGTGTAGATGATGTATAGATGATAGATGCTCCTGTAAAATGAGCAACATTAACAGCTCATCAACAGAGCATTTACATATTTTGTAATCCTTTCCTGCAAAGATCTGTCGAAGATAGAAGTCAAGTCAAGTTAATTGAGGGGGCCATAGTATTTAGATCAAGGTAATGTCTCACACAAAGCATGAAACATTAAATTTCTACTAGGACGGTATCGCCCTACCAAAGGCAACCGTACCACTCTTTTATTTCTAGACGAGTGACTCTTTTCGCTATAAGTAATGATTGTAATGACTGAACTCACTTCATTGCTCTATTAGCATTGTAAGTTTCAATTTGAAGAGAAAACATGTTTCAGACATAATTGAGAACGTTGACAAACCTTGATGAGTGACTGTGGTGATTTATACAATGACGTAATCGAGGCAGCTGTCTCGTGACTAACATTCTTAAATTGCTGCAACTGTCGCGTCCAAACTTCTAGGAGACCAACGCCATCATTATTGACCTGGAAAACCAAAAATCATTGAAAGTGGATTACATAGATTGTAGACATTCAAGAACAGAAAATACATTAAAATCATTTAATAATTTACAATAGCAGAGTTCTTTTCACATCCAATCGCAAAGAAGTTCCATTGGGAGGGATTTTGACGCCTGGAAACAAATAAGCATAAACAATTAATTATCTTAACTAGCTAATTTTCCTTCTAAGTAGCTCAAGGATAACAACGCAGAAGTTTAAATTTTAATTACATGACTAATATACAGTAGGTAGAGGGAGTTTGAAAGTGGCTTGTTGATATTGCTACTGAAACCGTACTTCACATAATCCAAACCTGGTCTGTTATAACAGCCAATTTCTTTTTACATCTTTGTGTATAATAAGTTAAATCTAAGACCGTATTTCGATCTCAAGAATATAGGTAACAACACAAGTTTGCTGAATGTTTTGTGACCCTTGATACGGATAAAAAGAGAGATGGAGCATTGATCTGAAAAGCTCTTACATAAGCTTTGTAGCAGAGTAATCTTGCACCTCCATATATTTAAGACAGACCGTGCTAAAATGTTTACAAGTTCCGAATTTATACATCCCCTTCAAAACATTTACCTGGAAGCCAATACCAAACCAGAACATTGTGACCATTTTAATTTAAATGTAATCATAGCAAAGGTCTTACTTGAATGGTTTTTCTGCAATCGCCTTTGTGTAACCACCAATCAATGAACCCAATTCTTCAGCTTTCTCACAGAAGACAACAGAACAATTCAATTCTAATTGAGCTTCTAATACTGCTACTTCAACATCAACTTTTGACACTTTGATATGTGATGATTGCTTTGATTTGCTTGCCTTTTGTGACACAGTGGCTCTGAATGCTTGTTTCTCACTCAACTTAACTGACCTAAAATAAAAATAGAAAATATTTAGTGAATTCATGAAGAGTTCATGAACCTAATGAAATGTCACAAACCTCGTGAGCTCTTCATGAACGATTCATATAAATGTATATGAAGATTAAATGAACATATGTTATTAATATTGGTCATTTAACGTTCATGAACTGTTTCACCGGAGAACAATTGACATTTCCAATTCCAAAGGAATCATATGATCCAGCCTAACATCCTTTAGCAAAATGACATCTAATAAAGCAACCTATTTTGTATTTTTAATATACGCCACAAGAAATAATCATACAACTGAAATACCATTGACAAGTAAAGAAATTTTCTCATTTCATTATTTTTATACTACTGTCTGTTTATATATTAAATTATTTTTTATACTTTTGCTCTGTCTGCGGCTTATGTACATCTTAATAGCGAAATAACACAGATAATCTTTCATGGAGGAAATCATGCAATTCGCGTCAAAATTTTAAAGATTTTTCACAATTTAATATCTTGATAGCAGGCAGGTAAATCGAAGGAAAATTGAAATCTAAACAAAAGGTTATGTTTTGAAAACATTGTGGAAGATAGTGTTGTAAAGCCATAAATGTTATCATAAATAAAAGATGCAAAAGTTACTATCTTGAGTAGCTATCTGGCCTGAGACAGTTTACTCCATTTTATGTTGAATGTAGTGATTTTATATAATCCAGAGTAGAAATCCAACCAGCTCATTACTTATACTAGTATTCGGCACCCCTCTAACAATTTTAATTTAATTTGAAAGTGGAGTTTGGTCACTGCCACATGCACGCTCCCCCGTCCCAGGTGTTTCACTTGAGACTTTCTTTGTGTTGGCTTTAATCACTCAATGAAACATGCATTTGGTCATAAAATAGACAACTGTACCATTACCTCTGATTTGGATTCAGGATTTTAAAATGTGATTATTTGAGCCACTGTCACAAGTACGAATTAATAATCCTTTAAGCTTTATCTCTGTTGATCACAGTGTTGACGTGTGTCTCACGCAGCTGCATATGTTTGTAAACGTGTGACTTGAACAAAGTTGCATAGAGATGGCTTGATACTTTGGCTGTATGTTGTAATGATTAATGTCTGGTCTTGCATCCGATGTTGCTAGCGCTGAGAACTGAGGGCATCTATAGATCCGATTATGGTTGTGCACAAACAATTGTATAGCCTCAATCCCATGCACCTCTATGTTGGTGTAGAGTGAAGATGTGAAGAGTAACTAGCAATAATTTCTCTATAGCCATTAACCACCCCGTTTCTTCAGGAAATCTTGGGTGTCCTCAACATGGGATTTAATAAGCCTTCTGAGTTTAAATTTTTTTTTTCTACATTGATATCAAGATATTATAATAGAACCAAGATAGTCTAACTCAGATTTGGGTTTTAAAGAGTTTTAAACAGATCATAATATTATCTTACCTTTGTCTAAATCAACCAAATAAATTGTATTTAACATTCTCAAGCATTGAATAATTCAAATTTAAAAACGATGTCTTTGTCCGACATCAATAACATCCTCAAAAGTCTATATTTGTTGACCCAATATCGATCGATTCCAAACATTTTGATCTTTTTTGTCACGGCAAAATCACTGAGAATTGGCCTCAAAAGCTATTTTAAGATCATCTCGTTTCGATGGGGAAAAATTTCCGGGGCTTAGATTATCAAACAAGCAAACTTTCTTTCTTGTGAAAAGTAAAACATTTTTTCACACGGTTCAGATGGAATCATGAAACCCGGTTCTGTTTGATTTTTTGCCACACGCGACATTTCAAACATATTGAATATCAGCAATGTTTAATAAATGTTTTACTTTTCACAAAAAAGTAAGTTTGTTTGTTTGATAATTTGAGCCCCGGTAATTTTTTAGCATCGAAACGAGATGATCTTAAAATAGCTTCTGTGGCCAATTCTCAGTGATTTTGCCGTGGCAAAACAGATCAAAATGTTTGGAATTGATCAATATTGGGTCAACAAAGATAGACTTTTGAGCATGTTATTGATGTCGGACAAAGACATCGTTTTTAAATTTGAATTATTCAATGCTTGAGGATGTTAAATACAATTTATTTGGTTGATTTTCACAAAGGTAAGATAATATTATGGCCTGTTTAAAACTCTCAAAAACACAAATCTGAGTTAGACTATCTTGGTTTTATTACAATATCTTGTTGATATGAAAAGAGAAATGTCGAAACAAATTAAACTGTGATTTATTGTAGCTATCTTTATACTGAAATGATTTTCAAATACGCTCTTTATTTGTATAAATTTGGCAGATGTAATCTTACATTTTAAGCCAACTACGAGGATATATGGGCACATTTGCCATTCGAGCTAGATTAAGGCAATTTCAAATTTTGTATTTTATAGAAAGAGAATAATTTATTACAGAAATAAATGTAATATGCTTTGATTTCAACATGAATAAATTGTACATTTTATTTTTATTAGTAGTTTCTTAGTAAAACATTTTAATGTAAAGGATAGCGACAAGAGAAAACTCTGAGAATTGCGACGTTTCGATATATCATATATCATTTTCAAGCGAAAGAGAATAAATTTAAAGTTTGACATGGTATATATAGTATAAAAAATAATCTAATTTACATAATCTATTGTATAATAATAACAATGAAATTTTACGTACGGATACAAGACAAACAATGACTATTGTAATTATACGGAAATACATTATGTGAATAATTTTGACTTCACTGAGTCAGTTTGCACGTTTAATGTGGGGTGCAACTCCCTAATGGCCAGCATCTCGTGTATTAGGCAATCAAATTTTGAGGCACACTTCCTGACAACAGTAAACAGGCTTTTCTCGTTTAAAATGCTACGTCCGTGACTTCTTAGATGTCCACCGACGATGTGCACCGATGTGACGAATTGTCGGAATTATTATATTTAGCTAGGAAGGATCAATTATTCCAATTTAACGGCGAGCTCTTTGAGCAAATTGATGGCGTTGCTATGGGTTCGCCGCTAGGTCCCCTTATGGCAAATGTATATATGTGTCATCTAGAAAATGCCTTAGGTAAAGACAAACTATTGCCGTAATACTATCGTAGATATGTAGATGACACATTAGCGGTTATGTCAGATGAAAAAGAAGCTACAGATTTTTTGATAACATTAAATAGTATATCAGATCTTGAATTCACAATGGAAATGCAGGAATGGAATGATTTGTCATTTGTCGGAATTACGTTACATAATAATATTAATCAATTTAGTACCTCTGTTCATCACAAATCAACGGATAACGGGCTACTACTGCACTATCAAAGTCACGTAGATGACCGGTATAAGTAAGGACTACTATGGACAATGCTCAATCGAGCGCACCGATTGTCTTCTAACAAAGAGCATTTTGATATTGAATGCTCAAGAATGCTCATTATTAAAGTTAGCTTATCCTGTAGCATTAATAAATAATATATCTGAAATTTTTTATCTAACATTAATAATAATGTAGAAGTAGATAGGCCACTTCTTGACAACAGTAAGATTATTAACATCGTACTGCCATTTAAGGACCAGACCTCTGCGAATTCGCTTAGGAGACAGTTGAATTCTTTAAGTGCAGGCATTGGGCAGCATTTTAGACCAGTCTACACAAGTAGAAAGTTAATAGATAATTTAAGGGTACGTGAGCTGAGGCCGGCCTTATTGTCTGAGCAATGCGTTGTATATTTATTTAAGTGTGACTCGTGTACTGCGAGTTATGTTGGCTATACTCGTCAACATCTTTATCAACGTGTTGCTGGACATAGTGGGTCGGCTGTCGGTGCACATCTAAGAAGTCACGGACGTAGCGTTTTAAACGAGAAAAGCCTGTTTACTGTTGTCAGGAAGTGTGCCTCAAAATTTGATTGCCTAATACACGAGATGCTGGCCAGCAGGGAGTTGCACCCCACATTAAACGTGCAAACTGACTCAGTGAAGTCAAAATTATTCACATAATGTATTTCCGTATAATTACAATAGTCATTGTTATTATTATACAATAGATTATGTAAATTAGATTATTTTTTATACTATATATACCATGTCAAACTTTAAATTCATTCTCTTTCGCTTGAAAATGATATATGATATATCGAAACGTCGCAATTCTCAGAGTTTTCTCTTGTCGCTATCCTTTACATTAAAATATTTTATTTTTAGAATTATAAAAGCATTTGTAAATAGTGCTTGATGTTAACAATTGGTCATAGCAGATGTAGGAATAATAAACCTCTCTGTTTATGTATGTTCACTTACTTGAAATAATTTTCCATTCCTTGAACTATTAACAGTATTTCCTTTCCTTGGTGCATCTTTTGTAATGTTCTGATGTAATTTAATAATGATTCAGAAGCATGATCATCAGTTGTGCCCTAAAATACAATCAAAACTGGTATCATCACAATGTACATAACCAGTGAAACTATCCCTGCAAAAAGAATGGTAAATGGCCTGTTTTCATGAATTATTCATGTCTATAAGTCCCGCTTTGATACACCGCAATTTGACGAGCGGTAAGCTTACCAACATATCAAAATCGTCATAGTGAAAGTGAGACTTGGGCAACTCAAATAATTTTGTTGTGAAATACATCGTTTTACAGCATATTGAGAATGTGACAAGAAAAACGAGTATCCCAAATAAAAAAGAACACATCTAAGTTAGTAAACAAAACAAAAATTGTATTGAAATTGTATTTACATTTTATATTTCATTTGGTAAGGAATGAAGTTTAATCTTAAAGCAGAGAAAGTTGTACCTTATGTTTTGTTATGACGACGATCGTTCCTGATTTTTGGCAAGGTTACTTCGTATATACAACCAAAAGCTATAATGATGTTTACATTATGCCCGGCAACCAGCGTTGATATGTCCTGTCCTTTCAACCCTACTTAAATACTAATAAACCTAACTTTTTTAAAGGTGAAAAGAAGTATTTGAGGTATGAAAACATATATTTTGAACACATTTTGAATTAAACCTTTTGTCTTCCTATGAATTTCCATGCTTATTTTCTGTAAGCTACTAATGTTAGCGATTTTTATGTAATAAATAAAAGTAAAACCGTAAATCTAAAATGTGATCTATAATATCATGTCATGAAATTTTGTGAAATTAAAACATCTACAACCTTGTCAAAACTAGGGATATATTTGTCGTATTTAATTTCCATGTGATGGACAAAAATCCGGCAACTTGAGATATATTTCTCCAAACTGCTGTGGGATAACTGCTAATGTCCATAAATAATATTCTTCATTTCTTGATGTTTATTATGGAACTTTTATTATATTTAGTATAGTAAGGTAAAATAAAGATTTATTCAAGTACATGAAAAATACATTTCAGTTGTATTCATTATTCTTTCTCGTTTGTCAATTGAATTGCTGGATGTGCACCGGGCCCCTTATTTGATCTGAATAGCTGGTGAGACAAGGTCTGAGTTGATGTATTTCCTGTTAATGTTCAGATCACAATAATCAACTACACTATTTAAAATATGATCCAAAATTAATGAATACAAGGATAATCCAAACCTCTTTCTGTGATGCAACTTTAGCTACAAACCGTGTTGCTGTTATAACAATTCCAATGTAATTTTCTTCATTGTATGAAACGTTTTGTACGATCTACAATATAACAACAATAGCTGTAGTATTAAAAAAAATGACAGTGACTTGCTGTAGGCTACTATAACAAATATAAAATTCTCAAAATTTTAGCAAAAGGCATGATTGTGAAAACAAGACATAATACTTTCAGAAAACAGACTGACTTTATGGGTTTTTGGGACTATTTTCTTGGTATCTTGAAGACTGGTTACGATTCTCTTAATATAGATCAATTTTGTAAATTTCTTGTCTATATAGAAGCTTGTAATGCATCTCTCATAAGGTTCGGCGAAAAACGTAATTATCAAATCTTCAAGTGTGAC
Organism: Haliclystus octoradiatus; assembly: GCA_916610825.1. Taxonomy (NCBI): domain Eukaryota; kingdom Metazoa; phylum Cnidaria; class Staurozoa; order Stauromedusae; family Haliclystidae; genus Haliclystus; species Haliclystus octoradiatus. The sequence goes on from OU744449.1 coordinate 17,285,439, forward strand.
AGAGATGCAACCACCAGAAGAAATAGTGTTTTATTTTTTTATCAGGTCTAAAAAGAGAATGGTAGAATCTGAGTAGGTTCCCAAGTATCTATTTTCAGTTTTCCACTTATATTAATGCATAATTAATCATCACATGGTTTTCCATGATCTAATATATAAAAGGACGATATTCTACAGTTAACAAATACTAGGCACTCATTTCACCCCTGCGAAAAACAGTTCAGGAGTTCATGAACAGTTCATGAACTGTTCTTGAAATTCTTAACTGTTCATGAACTCCTGAACTGTTTTTGCAGGGGCAGGGCCCACAATCTGCCAGAATATGTGAAAACATCTAATGAACATTATTCAAAATGGCCCAATTTAAAAGAATATTTTACGAGAAAAATCAGGACATTTAAAGACCATAGAATGACCAGCATCCTTTGTATATATTTGTCTTTGAAAGCTGGACCTAGATTTCAATCACTCGTTTTCATGATACACGGCCCCTTTGTGTCTCCTTTGCATACAGGCACAATTTTGTAAAATCATTTTGTAAAACGAACAAGGTAGCATCTCTACCAAGTTATTTATCAACAAACTGGTTTAGGAAGTTACAATCATCATCATCATCATTTATTCAGAAACCTTTAAGTTATGTATAACTTTGTTTCAAAGGACTGATAATAATAACAGTAACAAGAGTAATAAAGGTGGACATCGTAAGGGCTTTTGACGCTTGAAGAAATTTGTACCACGAAAATCAATTCACTTGCGACCAGCGTCATACGAATTGTGTACGGAAGACAGAGTGCAAAACCAGTCTGAACTAATTGCTGATTGAAAGAACAGGAAGAGATTTGTTAGCATTCAGAATTGAAATTTATCACCGAAATAAAATGGAATTATAACACCAGGTGAATTCTCGTTTTTTAATTTGTATACTTTGATTTTAGACTCATTGACTCATTGTCGAATTTTGAAAAAAATATGTTTGTAAATACATAGGCATTGTCTGAATTTTATATAACATTTCATTTTTTTCTATAGCATTTATATATGGCATTTATATATGTGAATTGTAAATGGGGTTAAGTCAAAGACTTAAGCGAGGTTAAAATCAAGTCTGCCATTTGGTTGCTAGGGGGCAACATTATATTGACTATAAGCAGGTTTCAACAGGATATAAGGGAAAAGACCGGTCAGCAAAGGAAATAGATCTAGTATCAGTGTAAATGGTTGTTGCTGTCTGAATTCATTGTGCAATATAATCTGGTAAGTGTAATCTGCTGTTTGTGCGCATGTATGTCTCTAAATATAGGGTGAAGTTGTCACTCTTGCATTAATGGTCTAGCTTGCTAGCCGCTTCGAGTTCCTCTCTCAATCTGAGATTTTAGTATATTGTTAATATCTGGTTAGGCCTATTGTTTAACCTGTTCTTGTGTTACACTTATCTTATTTGTGTGAAGTGCTGCACTTAAGTCTCGCAAATGTATTCTCTTTTGAGATATGTGTCTAAGTTTCTTGTGCAGTGCTGCACCTATTTTCAGCGTTATGATGGCGGTGTGTTATTATTTGCAATGCTGCACCTATGTCTCCAATAGGAGTTCAGATATGAGTATAACGTTGTTGTGGAGGGCTGCACTTAGGTTCCGCAAATGTATTCTCTTTTGAGATATGTGTCTAAGTTTCTTGTGCAGTGCTGCACCTGTTTTCAGCTGTTATGCTGGCAGTGGGTTGTCGAGTGCAGTGCTGAACCGATGATCCAAGTAAAGTTTCCCTCCCTCACCTTTAACGAATAAGGTAAGTATATCAGGTACTCCACTGACTTAGCAGTGTGTCTTGGTGGTGACAGATGTGCTTTTCTCAGTATCCTAGCTTCTGCCAGTTATTGTTGGCTGCTGACCTCCCACCAACCAAGCACCAAAATGCCAACAACAACAAAAAATTATGATTTGATGAATATGGAATGGAATGAATGTTATACGATGCAGGCAATGAATTTAAAAGTTAGAATCATGTAAATTTAATTACTTTTATAATTAGTATTTACATTTTATCCAAGTTGTTTTGGTTTGCGTCAAACTTATCAGCAGATACTCAGATAATCTAGATAATCACGACTCTGCTATTTATTTGTGATCCGTAGGCCTATATATTTGTTCGCTATCTATAGCCATTGACTTTGAATTTCACTACTGTGGTGTGTACTTGCACCTACCAATGTTTGTAAGCATTGATTTTTATTCAAAATTGAGAAACCAGACTATTTTTTCAAGCTTTCTGTTGTGTCTTTTCGCAGCAACAGCAGCCCTGTCGGACAATGCTCTGACATAAGCGCCAACGTCACTTTCCCAAAGTTTAGCCTCATTTCTTGTAATCAAAACAATAATTAAAACAATGCAGAGACTGCTGGTCATTCTAAGTTCTTAAACGTTCATGAAGTGTTTATAAGGTGTTTGTGAATAGTTCATGAATTTTCTTAAAGTTCATGAACAGTTTACGAAAAAGTACATGAAAATGACGCCATTTAAAATTCATAAACTTTTTCATGAACTATTCGTGAACTATTTACAATGTGCTCATGAACTACAAATGAACAGTTTATGAAATTTGAGAACAGCTCATGAACAGTTGATGAACTGTTTATACACTGTTTAAAAGGTGTCCATGAACAGTTAATGGATGTTAGAAAAGCTCATGAACTGTTCATGAGGGATCATTCTATATGAACTATGCATTTTACTATGCTAGGCCCTCTCGTAGTATTTGACAAAAAAGTGCAAATGCAACTCAATGAGCTTGGTTGAGAAACATGATTTCTTCTATCACAGATTTACCCCTGCGAAAAAAATCCATGAGTTCATGAACAATTCATGAATTTCATGAATAGTTCATGCACAGTTCATGAGCAGTTCATGAGCTTGATGAGCAGTGAACTGTTCATGAACAATTCATGTACTGTTCATGAACTTTCATGAACTGTTCAGTAACTTTTATGAACTGTTCATGAACTGTTCATGAACTTTTAAGCAATTTCCCGTTCATGCACTCATGAACTTTTTTTCACAGGGGTAGCAACAGTTTAAATTTTATAGCACTTTGAAGTTGTTGAAAATTGTTTATGAAAATTTCAATAAAAATTAGGACATTTAACATTCATGAACCGTTCATGAACAGTTCCTAAAGTTTGTGAACAGTTCATGAAAAAGTACATGAAAATCAGGTTAATGATTAATGATATAAGAAATTTGTAGTACATGAAAATCAGGTTAGTTAAAATTGGTGTGAAGATATATAAAAAGATGTAAAAAGGTATTTTGTCCTCATTTGCACATTGATATCTACGTCATTTCGTATTATATATTAATGATTAAAGAAATTTGCAATACGTGAACAACTTATCATATCAAATATCGCAATTTTAATTGCCTGTCTAAAAAATGAAAATAAGACTTTAGAAAGTAGGCCTATATATCTGAAAAAAGCTATTCAATTCATTCCAATGAAACATACATAAAAAGTTGCTTTCTGTCTACGGTAAGTCATTCTGATGCAAGATTGCGACCATCTTGCATTTTTATATACTGCCCTCAAAAATCAATAGTTTTGATACATTAAGATGTTCAATACAGTTCTAGGTGGATTGTTTCTGAGTTGATAAAGCCGATGTCACAAGAATGCTGACTGACTGATTCAAACATTTTGGTTTGGCTTGCTTGGATTATTTTTGATCACTCAAAGCACAGTTCACAAGTTGAACATTTATGATTTTGATTCAATGACCATGTTTATATTTAAAACTTCTATGCTTAGATGCCTGTTTCATTTTATTGACGCCCTTTACATTTTTATGAATGAAGATGGACGGCTTTACAGTGAGAATGAAGATCATACCCATAGCCATATTTTAATGACAATGACAAGTTGACAACCACATTGAAGAGTGAACATTTCCACAACAAAGATAACACTTTAATTTGTATAGCTTCAAAAACTTGAAAATGTCTTATTTGAGACATTTTTCACAAATCGTACCGCCATACTGGACAACTGGATTTCGCTTCATTGTTGACTTTTCACAAATCGTCGCACGTGTAGGCCTGGTTATGCCTAGTTGGGTAAATTTTAGGATCTAGGTTGTTGAAAGAACGTTAATCATAACTGTGAAAACAAGTTTATGTGATTTGTTCAGCATAAAATTGGTCTAAAACAAGGGCTGATAGAGCTTCTGAACAATTGATCAATAGTCCATGAACTGAATTTAGTGGAGACTTTGCTAGTCAGTTGAATCTAGTTAATTAATGAGGTTATATGATGCTTACAATCTTACATTTGCATCTCCATCAACGACATATGAGAGATTACGGCGTTGCCAACCAAATGATGATGACACCGGTAACTGTTTGAGGGAATAATTTGCTTTCAGTTCTTCAATTGGTTTTAGTATAGCACTACCATCTTGAGCAACCAGTTCATTATCCATCACCACAGTGATATTCTGTGAAAAACAAATATTCAAACACATCATCACACAATTTCTACAATTTTAGAATCAAAAATCCAGATATTAAGTTACGTAATCTTTACTTGACTCTCTTGTCCGTAGCATTATTGTTAAACAAATAGTCTCAACACTTGAGTTAAGCACACCTAGCATCATTATCATCATTCATTATTTTTATTCAGCACCCGATAAGCTTGGAGCTTTTTTCAAGGAACTGCATGTTGTAAGAAGGACCATTTATAGGCCTAGTGATTTAAGTTATTTAAACTCAGGGATTATTCGAGGATTTTTTCCCAAGTCCGTTTTTTTTTCAAAGATTGCGTTTATGAGTTTAAAAGGAGGGAATAGTTTGGGGCAAAAGGGAGCAAAACATATTTTTGTCCCCTATCCTTTTTATGCTACCAGTAATGCATTCATGTAGCACACTTTCTTAGAAGATAATCCAATGGTATTTTGAAGTATAAAAATATTAGTATTGGTTATGTCAATGAAGGTTTAACAAAAACAAATAAAAAAGTTCAATGGATTATTTATACATTATTTGCACAAATCACATATTAAAATACTTTATTTTAAAGTATTTCTGTTTCTAATTCCATATTCAAACAAAACAGGAGAATTAATAACTAATTAAAGGAAGAAGATAAATGTATATGAAATGCGTGATGCGTAGGGATGCAAATCGATAGTCAAAACAAAAATTGAATATTTGATAAACAATTCACTATTCGATTTGAATTAAATATTAATCGCAACATTCTGTTCTATTCTTACCATTCAAGGGATAAACACAAACACAACTATTTCCACGACTGTAAGAAGTGTGTTTAAAAAATTAAATTCAGCTTCATTATCTTTACATAGAATCGACATTAGTTAACAGAATTCATGTGATTCAACGCGCTTCATGTTTCATTACGTCTGTTTGATAAATTAATTTTCATAGCAACAAAGTCTGAAATAGAACTGATGGCGGGTTTCTTTGTTATGGTAATTAGGGGAGTCCGACTATTCAAACATTATAAAGATGTTGCTGTGAGATATTTGTCGCGTGTTTGTTTTGTATCTTATAATAACGGAAAGAGCATTTGATTTTGAAGAAAAGCTTATCGAAGAAAGGTTGCTTTATATTTGGAAACAAAAATATTTAAAATTAATTTAAATAATCGAATACTTCGTTTTGCGGTTTTGCTATTCGAAAAATCGATTTTTCATATTTCTATTATAAATATGAATGACATTCATATTATTACTCTATGCAGTTTCAAGTATAATGGTCATCAACATGTTTCAAAAACTGTAGTGTTCAACTATATTTCAATTCAAAACCAGAAATTGCATCAACATGTATGTAAAGGACAATTAAACAAAATTCAGTTTCTGGGTCTGTTTTCCGGACCAAATAAAAACCTGGAAAAAACCCTGTAAATTACTCATAAAATCATAATCCCTGGCAATATAATTTAAGGGATTAGTATAGATTGGTGGTGGATTTTGTATCAACTCATTAACTCAATTTTATCTTCGACAAGCCAGCACAAAATATAGCAGAATTTCAACGAAGAATATGAAAGGCATTTGTAGAGGGGTTGGCATGGCGGAGAGTAGGCTAGGCCTAACAATTAAAGAAGTAGCGATGTGACTTGTAATCAACACTTTTGATAGTGATTTGATTTAGCGCTTCCATGAATCAGCTCATGAATTCAAATTTAAATTCTTCAGCGGTTATTTGTATGTAATTAAAATACTTAAATAATTATTCATATTGTGTCCTTTTCATTAGGTTTAGATTTCATTGATTACTGTACTACCTACTTATTAGGCTTATCTATTAAAGGCATAAAATTGACCAATGACCCATGTGCTTGGTCTTCTTAAAATATTGCAAGATTCATCCATGAGGTTTAGGAAAGGTATGCCTAAATGTGTTCCACATGAGGCTGGGTTTGTTCAAGTTATCTTATTGCGGTCAAGTTCAACTAATTCCAGTCGCACACTTTGTAATTTCTTGTCGATTTTACAAAATAATTTGTCACTTTTATTCAAATATTGGTATTTGATTGACAAAGTATCCCAAATTCATATGTATGCCGATCAAAAATGTTTTCAAAGCTTGGCCGCACAGAATACATTCTTCCCAATCTTGGGTTCTCACAAGTATGAAAAAAGATAGTGGAGAGCAGGGGTGAATCTGAATACGAAACTTCCAAAAACTCAAAAATTACAAAATTGCAGCAGAGCATTGCTCTTATATAGTCTAAACATTGTAGAAAGTTTCATTTCAATTCATAAAGTAAATAAGAATTATAGGCCTTTGAATACGTGTACACGCGATGCAAGTCATTTGCATTTTATATTGCAATCGGTTTTATTTTCATTTCTTCACGCACCAGGTATTGCATACCATTGTGGAGAGAATTATCCGTGTTATGACCTTGGCAGTTGTTATTTTTGTTTTTTCCAACAAAATTTCCAGTAAATAATGTTTAAGTTGCAAGGTTCACGACGGGGTTGAATGGAACACAACGGGAAACATTTCAATCATAGTCTGGCTTCACACTGCTTCGCTTTGTTGTTTCTCCGCCTTTAATTTTCACACCAAGAAGAAATCATTCATTTTAATCCATTAGATTGGTTCAATTGCCTCTTTTCATTAATAACCTTGTATTATTTCTACGAATAGGCCTACTATGAATTTCTATGAATTTCTATGATCCTATTGTAATTTTATTTTCAACGTAAAATTAATGAGTTTGTACTGTCTTGTTTTGACTATGAAATGCTGCAAACTAGGTTGGCTTTCTGTTAGAGACAGAATAACATAAAATCAACTAATGTTCACTCATAAAATTAAATTCAAACTAGCTCCTCCTTTGCTTTCCAACTTTTTCTTCCAATTGCCGTATTCCATCAGAACAAGATCTCACGCCCACAATGACATTTACATCAAGTCTAGCCATCGCCATTCATTTCAAGATGCTGGTGCGCATAAGTTGAACGATCTACAATCTGCAATGAAGGAAGTCCAAAGCAGGCCTACTTTTAAATGTCTCCTTGAGAAGCACTTACGTTCTTAAGATACTTTATATTTACCACTCTTTCCTGTTATTTAAACCCTTTATTACTTAATGTCTGTTTTCCTGTTAATTAAGCTATGTATGCAACATGTATCAGTCATTAAAAAAAAGTTATGTATTAACTAAAATATTTCTGAAAAAATGATGATGATGATGATGGTGCATGAAATTTAATGTTGTTTTATTCATACTATATTGGTTAAATGTAACTAAAAACCAATTGAGTGATTTACCTTACTCGTATTCTCTCAGCTGTAACTCAAATTTGAAAAATTATACTTGTATGTGAAGATTTGATCTTGTTTTAGGGAGACACAATTTCCGTGTGGAAAATAATAATCTTATAAAATCATATTTGAAAGTAAGATCTATCTATCTAATTTATAATTGTTGATTTCAATTTTCAAAGGGTCAATAGTTATGATTAGTGATGAGCCGATTAATTATATTTCCGATTACCGATTACGATTATTTACCGATTACGAGCTTGATTAATATACCGATTACCGATTAATTACCGATCATTTTCCTTTTGTTATATAACAATAAAAACGTGACAATGGGCCCTTAAATTAACAACGAAAACAAAACAAAATATTTACATAAATCAAATAGAACATTAAGTGTCACCTCTGTAAATAATGTTGACTAAAATAAGCTCAAATTTTATTAAATGTAGGCTATTGATATCTTAATAGTTGAAATCGCTCAGTGCAGTCGCTCAGCTTTGTTTACATCGTTTTGTAATTCAAAACCTATTCAAAACGTTCGAATGATTCGTCATGCCATTTGACACCTTCTATTGTTATAAAGTGATAAAGGTCAACACATAGCGTTGATGAATAAAACACGCGAGCATGTTTGAATGAATAATTTTACTATGAAAAAGAAAGCGGCCGTCGGGTTTTAATTTGTAGGAAACAGTTTTGAAAATAGTTAAAATGGTTTGATGTTTAAAAAATGTTTGTACACAGATTTTGTTTTTATTATTTTGGATAAAGCAGTCTTCAAAGTTTGAAAGATATACAAATTATTTACAGGAAAAAGTCGCTTCGTTGCCAGCTTCGCTTAGTTGTGTCACAGGTAAACTTCTGCTGTCGGATATTAATTGTCTATACAAACTTCGCAAGTAAAAACCATTTTGTTAGCTTTTCAAAATAAGAACAATTAAAGAAATGATGGTCGCGCTGATGTTGTTTATGCCTATCAGTAATCATAATATAATCATAACAGAACAATCATATTGCAAATTGATTCAGATCAAACCAATGACAAATAACAGGTATAAATGACAAGAAATTGCTAAGATTAATAACCGGTTTGCAAGTGTAAAAGACTAAAAAAAAGCCGATTACCGATTATTTCCGATTAGTGCTATAAAAGGCCGATTACTGACAATTCCGATTAGTTACCGATTATTCGGCTCATCACTAGTTATGATACTCAATCTATTTTAGGAAATTCAATAAAATAATGGTAAATTTGTGATCATTCCATTGCACCCAAAATTCTTGCAAAATCATGATTTTGAAAAAAATGCCATTCTTTCGTTAAAAATTGTTCCAACTTTGATTCTGATAATATTCTGATATTTTGATTATAAAATTCAGACAATGTCCTACTCCTCCAATTCTTTACCAAAATTGTGAGTTTTGTTTGAGCCGTTTTGGAGCAATAATTTTTTAAGAAAATTTGTTCCAATTCACCTCGCTCTCCCCTACTGACTAGCCTAATATTTATACTAAAATATATCCACACCTGAAAACATTTATCATTTGTATTTTCTTTATTGGTCATCGTCTCCGCTTTTTTTATTGCTTTTGTAACATCTGCATTTTGCTTCGGTTTTGCTTTGGATGATGGTTTCTGTGGTGATTGTTTACTTGACTTTACTGCTGCTGTAGGCCTATGCTTTGGCAATGGTTTTGTCTTTCTAACATCATTAATGATATCTTCACTCAATGCATCGACACCTTGAATTTTACGATCATAGCTTGACGTAGAAGCATCTATACTATCATTATCATCATCCCATTCTAAGTCAATCACTTCTGTCACAAGGCTTCTGTTTGCTGTTGATATAGTGTTAGGTTTGACCTGCTTATCATAACTTTTTCGTACTTCTACTGACTGTACTGCTTTACGCTTCACCCCCAATGATTCTCCCTCTTCTAAGCATATGATATCATCAACTGTTTTTTGATAAGGGTTGATGCTACTGCTGCTGTGATATACTTTATTCTTGTAGCAAGATAATCCGGATTGTGTGTTTATGATATCATCATCAGTGTCGCAGCTATCAGAGTCAATATTAATTTGGTTATTCATTGTCTTTCTTTGGCATTATCAACAGCAAACTTATCTATTGTAATTCACATACGCATAAGTTCTCACGCAACCAATTAGAACTAGAGAAACGCTTAGCAGAAAGATAGATACTCGCGCCAAACCATCGATTTTTCAAGAATTCGTCTGTCATGTTTGGGAGGCCTCGTACCCTTGTTGAAATATAAGCTGACGTTTGCATTATATTCCACAGCCCACAGATATGGCAGAAATTATGATCCGTTGTAACTTGTACCCGTTAAAAAGATAACGTATATATATATATGATCAATCAGAGCTTATAGAATCAAAGAAAAACCATAGGAATCATTTTTGTTGTTGTTGTTTATCTTATATCATGAATCCACTCTACGACGTGGAACAAATCATATCATTATTTTACACAAGGAACCAACGACCGGAGCCAACGGTGAGCGGTACCCGCTCAACATGGCTTCATTTTTTCAACCAAGTTCAACAAATTAGAGGATCACTAGCTGTCACATACACGAAGGTCATAATCATCTCCTTTGACCAATTGTAAAGAATTAATTGATTTAAAGAAATATTTAACTTGACTATTTTGAAATGATGCTTTTAGAAGAAGTGCCTTACAAATTATGTTAACAGTATTTAGGTGCTTTGCTTCTGAAATGGTTAAGCAGCATCGTCGCACAATTTGCTCTTCCTTAGTGTTGGCTTTGGTTAGCTGGGTAGGCCTGCTGTTTCTGTCTGGTTCAGGGTGAGTACTTAATACCGTTTATAAATAAAATCAACCCCATGAACTTGATCGGACCCAATATTGAATAATTACATATGATCAAAGTGCCACTGCTTCAATACACTACGCCGGACGGCACAATACTTCAAACCATTAACCGTTATTCCAGTCTGAGTCTTCCAGGCCAGTCTGCAAATAATGACAATCTCGACGAGATCCCGGGGGCGGCAGCACGGAAAAAAGTTAGGGGCAAGGGCGGCAACTGATCAAATTTGACTTCAGGGGCGCCAAAATCCATCATTTCAGCAAAATCATATGAAGAAAATGACAAAAAATTCATTTTTAATTGCCGATTTTCGATGAAGACTGCTTAATAAATAATAGATATTTAAAGGCCGATAAATATTTCAGAACTTTCTAACCCATACAAGTAATTTCGATTTCGTGTGTTGGATTTCCTGCCAAATCACTTTCAACAGTTCATGGAATATCTTTAGCTAAGTGACGATTTTGGGTTAATTTTGTGTCTCACTCTTTTTGCTCCAACAGGAATCTGTTTATTTTCCACAAGAGAGTTTACACCGGAAAAACACTAAACATTTTACTTATTTGTCTCTAAATAAAAAACTGTTGAACCAAATGACAATCTGCTTTCGGAATGAAATTTTCAATGTTCAGCTGATGAGCTGAAGATTTAGAGCTATATTCGATCAATATTCAAGATCCAGGTAAAGAGATACAAGTCTCTAAAGTCAAAAGTTTTTATTTGTATTCTTCACACTCACGTGCTCACACGATTAACACCTCTTTACGACTTCGTCTAAGCATAGTCGACATAGTTGAAGCGTATTAAAAATAGTTGCACACATTCAATAACCAACAGCGATAGCCTGCTTAGACGAAGTCGTAAAGAGGTGCTAATCGCGTGAGCACTTGAGTGAGAAAAACTCACTCAAAACTTTCGACTTTTGAGGCTTATATATCTTTTCCCTGGATCCCTTAGATTGATTAAAAATAACTGAAAATCTTGAAATGAACGTTGAAAACATCATTCCGAAAGCAGATTGCCATTTGATTCAGCCGTTTTTTATTTAGAGACACAGGCCTTGAAATAATGGCTAGAAGTCTACCGGTCACTGTGGTAGATGAAGCCGACAATTTGCAGGTCATCTGGGGAAATTTACCGGACAAGCGCAAAAATTTTTTTTAAAAATAGTTTCCCTAAAACCATGGGAATACTACACATACTTACTTTACAACATACTTAAATACATACTTAATAGGCCTACTTTTATACTTCCTATGTTTGGCTTGTGAAATTTTCTCACTGATATTTTATAATGGAATATTATTTTTTCAGAACTACGTAGCTTGGTTAGATACATTGTTCTGAAATGGCATACATTTCAAAATATCTCTTTTTAAAATTTGTGCATATGCAAAGCATTTGCAGCACAAATTAAACTCGAGAATAACATCAATAAACAATCTATGTTCATATCATGTTCATATTTAAAATTTAGCGCCCTCATTCAATTATTTGAGAGGCTATGTGACTTGAAAATGAGACATGGAACGGGACGTATCGTATTCAACTGATTACACCTTTTGATAATAACTGACCACTGATAACAATTAATATTAATCTATAATATAAGCCGCACTGTTTGAGTGGTGTATCCGAATTTTGTTGTTATCGATTCACGCTCTCCACGGATAACTCACAGCCACCAATATTTACAGGAATGTTCTCCAGCTAATTGGTCGGGTTTTAGGCATACTTTAATGTCCAATGTCGTTCTCAATCCAAAGCTAGAGGAAGATTTTCTTTTTCCGTACTCGCTTCTCTTGCCGCCTCAACAACATTTTGTTTGCTCGACAAGTCATGGTTTGCTGCTCCCGTTTACGTGCTCTGGCTATTGTTCTAAGTGTTCTCAAACATGGCAACAAATCTTCGAATCAATCCTGAAGTTTATCACAGCATTTTGTCATCAAAGAAGAGAAGATTTGGAAAAAAGAGATGGTAATGCGATTTTAAAATATTTTAAGATGATAAGAGATCTCAGCGAGAAAGTCAGTCATCCTTACGTTCACCATGTAAACAATGATCAAGTACATATATCATTTCAACAATGGATGAAAATAGCTCCTTTCTAACAACAGACAATGAAGATTGCACAGCTTCTCAAATTCCTTTACTTGCTGTAGCACTAAATATTACCCCAATGACCATTTAATTAATATCTCCTGACTCCTGAGTCTGTATATTAATTGTTGATTGTCTGTTTAATATCTATAGTTTAGATTTTAGTTACATACATTATTTCAAAAGCTACGTAATTTGATTTAAAAAGCTTATATTTGTATAGGTTAAATTTCAGTTGCATGCATTATTTCAAAAGTTACACAAACTAGAAGTTATGCCTTAAATTTGTCAAATGTAGGTCAAGACAAAGATATTGAAGAGGTTCATACGGGGGTTTATAGTTTCTTAGTTTAAGATGTAATAATTTGGAAAGGTATCATTTTTCTTCTGTTTAAGTTACTTTAATTTAAAAAGTTTAATTGTTATTATAATTCTAAATTTAGCGTTAGTCATGTTCCTTGAATCTGAATAAACGTTCGTCCTCCAGTCATGTAGATTGGGGCTGATATACTTCTGAATATCATTTCAGATATGATCTAATCTTCATTTCCAAAACTGTGCAACCCAAATATACCCAGCGCAGCGGGTCCTTATTGCTAGTAAATTCTAATGTTTGTATTATTATTATTGTTGTTGTTTTCTGTTTTTGTTATTTTATTAATATTTTCTAATATTATTTTATTATTATTTATATATTATTTTTTGTTTTTTATTTGTTATTTATTTTATTATTTTTGCCTCAGAGGCTCGTGCTTTCAATACTTCAATATGAATACAAACACAGCAAGTATGTGGTAACCAGGGTCTGAGAAAAAGGTTTACCTTTCGGAATCATAACTTTTTCCTAAAATTTCCTTCTGAATTTCTCTACACAACGTAACAAAAGAAGCAATATATATCTGCATCAAAACATTAACCAATTTCATTGGAGTCCATGTGAACAGAACTTTATAGTTTACTTACATAAATCATCTTCGAAATAGACATAAATATACAAAATTACCATTGCATTGTTCATTTCCAATTCTTAAGTCTTAATATTGAGAACGCTAAATTCTACTAAATTTGTTTTACAAAAGTTACACTCTTCTGATTTTTGATCAGTTTAGCTGAGACTTCCAGGATCCTAGATCCTGACTTTTCTCGTACATTGGTGGTAATCCTCTGTTAAATTTATGGGCTCCTTAAGATAGAAATCTATGGAACCGCCTGCCACACTCCTATAAAACTAGTTCATGAAAAGTCTATAAAACCAGGTTGTTAAATGTTCATGAACTAGTTTATGAGCTGTCCATGATATGTAATTGAAGCCTTTTTAAGGTGTCCATGAACAGTCCATGGCGTTCTTGAACATTTCATGAGCTCAACAGCTTTTTTCGTAAGGGCAGGCAGATTTTTAGAACAATAGAAATACTGAGGGACAAACTTTCGAAATGGATTTTTTTACATTAACATTTTCTGACTTGATATGTTCTGCTATATATTCTCAAAAGTCAGTAGCTTGAGTAATATACAGTACAAACATTCTGAAATGAAACATTGGTCACATGCTCAAATATGCTTTAGACCCCTTCTCAAGTTCCAGATATGTGATATTGTATGAACATTTCAGTGCCCACCCTGGTTCGAAGGTTTCAAAAATAACAACCTTTACATTGTTGCATAAAGCATCTAAAAGATTTTATGAATTTTAACAATGAAAAAATTATTATTTCAGATAAAAAAAATCTGATATTGGTTGTTTTTCTTATGTGTTAGATATTGGAATATTTTATTTACTCATGCTGATACCAGACCTGTAACTATATTTGTAAATGAGAGTCAATGGATTGTTGATATTAATGATGGTTCATTTGAACTCATTCAAAATGAAATCACCAATCAAGAGGTTGTATCTGTTGTGCTATTTTATGCCCCATGGTCTGGAGATAGCATTAAGTCAGCTGATGAATTTTCAATAGTATCAGAAAAGATGGCAAGAACTTTTGGTAGCCAGGTAATTACTAATGAGCTGTTTAATTAAAGACTTTATTCATCAGTTTGCTTACACCTAGGCTACACAAAATAACACATTAAATTCATGCTTTGAGTTCTAAAGCGAAACATATTCATTATACTGCCAGCAATAACATCTATAGAAGGGTGTCACACAGTTATGCATTCCAGGAATCATGCTATCTCATATAAAACATTAATTATATTATACTGTATATTGCTACCCCTCGGTTAATTCTGGTGTAGGAGGGATAGGTTTTCTATTCTCTCCAAAAATATGGCCGTGCGTTCTTGATCTTGAACTTGGGCCAAGGATTTCCATTGCTACAATCGCAATGAAAGAAAGACGTCTGGTTCTTTCCTTTTTCTATTCACCAACCGCTCCAGCCACAATGAGGTGCCCTGAAGCTACCAATTTTTTCTTCTCAGAACTTTCAGCCCTCTGCAATAAAACTCTATGCAGAGATGTTCTTCTAATAGCAAGGGATTTTATTGCTGCTTTGATAGTTCCTTGGTATCAACACCTGCTAGAGTTCGTGAGAGCGAAATCTCAGCAAAATTGAGATCATTTACCCAATGAAACAATCTGTTTCTTAGCAACGAAAAATTCCGACAAAGACCATCGCAAACAAACACTTTACATGGTCAAAACAATTGCATCACACTTTTGGATTGGAGGATGACTACCAACATCACTTTATCTCAACAACAAAGACAACCAGATTAAAGATCCTTATTAGCGATCACACTTTGCTAACAACTACTATCAAGATGAAATGGCATCATCATAGAAAGCCACCGATGTGACCAAACGGGTCTTTCCTTGATAACTCTTTACATCCAGGATGGTATGCAGATCAACTAAGTAGATTCAACATAGCCTCAGAAAATGACCTAAAACAAGCAATCCATCAAGCGGCAGATCTCATACCACGACAACAGAAATAGCAATCTAGAAGCCAATGGCTGAATGATCCTCAAATTGAATCTGCACGTCGTGCACTGCTAAGTGCATGCGATCGATTTGGTTCCTCTCATATTGCAACTAACAAAGCAAAAACAAAACTCAACAACGCTCATCAACTAGCAGTTGAAAAACATGTGAATAAAGTCTCTGATGATATCAGTAAGGCGTTTTCCTCCAACAGAACTAAACTGGCATGGCGTATGATAAACTCTATCTCTGGAAGAAAAGATTGAGCAAATGGTATTATAGCTGCTACCTATAGAAGATCGGATGAAAAAAGTAGCTGATCACTATTCCACACTCCTGAATCCCCTACCAGCAACACCTGAATCTCTTCAACCACTATACACAGACTCCATCATATCAAAATTCAACACGTCTTATATTCAACTAACAGAACTACAAAATTCGATAAATGCAACAAAGCTTGATGGTGCTACATGCCCTGACAACATCCCAATTCATGCCTTGGAGCCCATCAGGGACAAAGTTCTATCAATCATCAGAAATCATTCAACAATAACAGGAGGGACCGCTCTTACAAATTGGCGCATGTCCACAATCGTATCAATACCAAAGAAAAATAACTCTACATCGCTCAACACTGTACAAGGTATCGAGGTTGATGTGCTTATGTCCAAAACTGTACAACCGATTGCTGCTAAAGCGTTTGCAACCTGAAATAATACCATATCTCTCACCATTCAAAGGAGGGTATTTCCCAGAAAAAAGCACCACACAGCAAATTGTGGCTCTTAGAATTATGGTTGAGGACACCAATGAAATGCAACAATCATATTTGTCGATTTTAAAAATCATTTGACTCAATATCCAGATCAGCTATCCTTGGCTGCCCAAAATATCAAGAAGTATTCGATACACTAGTCAATGCAATAATGGACCTCTACCACGACGCATCTAGCAAAAACATCAGCCGACTTCAACACATCTTCTGGCGTTCTACAAGGAGTGTAACTCTTGCTCCATTCATCTTTGTAGTGATCCTCGGTGTTGTTCTAAAGGATGCCAATCTCAACGGATATACCATCTGCCGTGGAAAAAGCTCACATTATTCAGAGATTCACCTACCACACCTGGCCTTTGCTGATGACATTGCCCTTCTCAACGACACACTGGTAGAAGCACAAATGAACTTAACACGTCTTATGCAACTCTGCTCAAAAAGTTGGACTAGAAATAAACTCATCAAAGAGTGAAGTTCTACACATCGGACATGCACTACCTCCATCAATCACGATCAATACTGGAGAAGTTTTAAAATTTGTCACAGAGTTTACATACGTACCTAGGAAGAATAACGGTCAACCCAGAAATCAATATCAAAAAACGAAAAACACTGGCCTAGACAGCCTCCCATAAGTTATCAAATATATTCCACTCTACAATAACAGAAGAAATGAAGCTGACACTATTCAAAGCTGCAATCAAGCCAGTGCTTTTGTATGGTCTAGAAGCCACGAGCCTTACAGATTCTTGAGAAAAGTCCATCAACCAAACGCATCGTGCCCTTGCGAGGTTTCCATTGGGAAACCATTTCCCAGAAATGTTCACATGTGAAGAACTTAAGAATAGAGGTATTCTTGTATTGATGCATCTTCTATACTACAATCAAAACGGAACACACTAATTAAGCAAAAGCATGAACAAAAACTCTGCCCTCTCTATTCTTCTCTGTAACCCACCTACAGAGATGAATAGAAGAGGAATGCATGGACTAAGAACATTGAGAGAGCTCTTCACCAATCATCGGACTTGAATCAGTGTTTATAAATAATATTAAATTACAAAAATACTTTTTATTAATATTGTAAATATCCCATTGTAAACATTTAAAATAATTTAACAGTTTTGAGAGTCAAATATATATATATATATAAAACGTAAATCATAATGGAGCTATTCTAAAAACAATGCTTTGCAATTGAGTATAGCTTATTAGGTGTTATCTTTTCATAATTTACATTGTTACAATAAATTGTGGTCTCTCAGGGTGTAGCTGAATACATAAATACAATACTATTATATATTATATATTAGCCTACTGTAATCAAACTAAGCATCCTCATCATTGATAATGCTAGGCTTTGCCTACATTGTGCATAATATGATTAATATAAATCCCGTTCCTGATTTTTTATATTTGATGCATTTGTCTTTATATTATTACTTGTGATGTTTTTTTTGTCAGGTTCAATTCTTTGCAGTCAATTGTTGGGTTGGCCCATGTAAAGGCAATCTTACTATTTTCGCATTTCCCTTATTGACCGTTTACCATGGCACCAGGAGCCCAATTACTTACACTGGAGAATTGGTTTCTTGGAAAATGGTATGCATTACTTTGTTCTGTTGATTTAATTAAACTCTCTTTATTTTATCTCCATCATGAATATTCTATCTTGCATTAATACATTGTAACTTGCATAAGTGCAATTGGGATACCGTTAAAGTGGATTCCAGCTTATCTGCAACCTCACTTTGAATTCCTATATATAAACAGTTTTGTGTAAGTCCTTGGTAAACAATTTGGGATAAATGCAAATCCGGTCAAAGGCAGTGATAATTCTTGGTTGATATTGCAAAATAAATAAAAGCTCAAATGTCTGACTTGAACAATTAGTAGAGAAATATTGGATACCGGTTAAGGCTCACTCCTCCCACATTGGTTTTTTCCTTTATTTTCTTATTAATTGATAACCTTCTCTACAGATTATATCTCTAATGTTTGTTCTGTTCTTTTGTTCAAGCTTTTGTTTTTGGATAAGATCATGCGTCCATTCACTTATGTAGGATCACATCATCAATGGCTTGATTTAATACAAAATAATGAGGTAGGTTGATGTGATCCTGTGATTTGTACTTTGATGTGAGCTTAAATATTAGTCTCAGACAGACTGTAAAAATGTGCAGGATTCTTGGAACCTGGTTTCCGTAAGACCAGCAACAATTTTCAATTATCAAGTTTGTTTTCTTGTATAAAATTATTATTTTTGGATTTTGTACTTTGATTTAAATTCATGTAACCATGCAGGGTCCGAAAAAAGGTTTTACCTTGTGTTCATTTCCGATTCCAAATTCTTGAAATTGAGAATTCTAGATCCTACTAATTTTTTTTTACAATTGCTGATTTTTGGTCAGTTTAGCTCAGACTTCCGGGATCCCTACTTTAATCGCACACTGAAACCAATTGCTTCAAAATGGTCAAATTTCAAAAATTTTGTTAACATTCCTTAAGAATTATGAAGCATTTGAAGTTCAATCCCAGTCAAAGGTTTTCAATCTGTGAATGTGCTTCCTGGAAGACTAAAACCTTTGTGACACCCTGACCTTTGATTTGATGTAAGTGACACAAAAATAAGTAAAGTATTTACAATCTCAAACATTTTGATATAAGACCAATTTGTTTGAAAATGCGCTTATTCACTTGAACTTGAATTAATAAATCTATTCCACGGTAAAACTATACACTGAAGACGAATCAACTTGAATCAGAGTCAACTCTATCTAATTTCACATTTTTTATGTCTATTGAATTAAATTAATTGCGGTTATTCCAAATTTTAACCCACCAAGGAAACATATCAATTCTCAAAATTACTTTTGAGTGTAATTTTGAAACTGAATTACGAAGAGCGAATGACTTATTTATCGCTTCCATAGCTACCTAAATTTGTAAAATGATTGGGATTCATTGAACCAGCTAAAGATGTAATAAATTGTAACATCAATCATTTAGGCTCCTTCAAGTTAATGTTTTCTTTTCCAGGATTATCTAATTGGCTACCTCCACAAAGATTCAGATGTTTTTAACGTGTATCTGACAGTTTGTCTTGGTCTTGCTGATAGAGGTAACACGGCTCTGTTATGTTGACATTTTTTTCCGAACCAATCCCTTTTAAATTGCAGGCTTTATTCGGTAATCCAAGCATCCAATAATAATCATTATAAAAGTGTTTTATAATAATAAATTAAAAAATTAATTATAGTGAGTGTAAACTCGGATACTAAAGTACACATATAATGTGAAAGTGCTCAATGTTGGTTAAAACAGAGTATTATATACAGTAATAAGAGACAAAGATGAGTCAAAGCCTTTTTCCGTCACTCGGAGTTTCACACGTTTCATTGAGATCTTCAGACGGTAATGCTAAAAATTAAGAAATGCTTTGCCTAATCTGTGTCTCTTATTATAAAAGTGTTTTATAATTCATGGACATCATCTACTGATTGTAAAATAACATGTGAAACTCACGATTAACGGGAAAAGGCTTTGCCTCATTTTTGTCATTTATTTTCTCTTATCTTCAGGCACATGCACATGCTTTGCCAGTGCAATTACTGCTGTGCTCATTAAACCCACCTACCAAGTACCAATGCCAACTTTCAACTTTGGTGATGAGTTTAAACATTGTAGGCATGCCTTGCCACGTTTATCCATCCATCCATTGTGATTGGATTTGTTTAATTTATGTTTTCAGCCAATATGCCTAAGTGTTGTATTATAACCAATCAAAAGATGCAAGATGCTGTTGGTATGAGCAACAAGAATGACATTGTCATCTACCAGCCATTATATAATGCATCATCTGTGAGTGCCTCCGCAGTGCCTGTTTTCATACTATGTTTGAAATTTGTATTCTGCTGAAAGAGCTGCATCTTTGAAATAAAAGTGATAAAGTGTGTATGGATACAGGTCCAAGAACAGTCCATAAGAAAAAGGTCAACATCAAATGTTCTCTTTATACAGAAACATTTCATAAAAATGAGGCCAGATCAGGCCAGATATAGAGACAGTGTACACTTGTTATTATCTACTCTACTTCCTGTTTCCTTACCAAACTATGTATCATATTTAAAATATGCACAAGTTTTAAAATGGGCCTGATTGTAATAGTGCTGTTACATTATTTAAATTCCAGCTTTATATTGAATAATCACTCTTCTGTTTTTATAACGATACAATAGCGAATGACCATTCATCAAATTGCATCATATCAGAGGAAATGGGAAATGGGTTGGCTTAACTAGAAATTAGATTAGATGATCCTTATTTTACATTCTACAGACTTATGATGCTGATTCCAAATATCTCAACACCACCAACCTCCTTCAATGGGTGGAAGATTCTAGAATGCAGGTAGTTGATTTATCTATCATCATACTGGCAGATTAACTCTTTATATTTGATAATTTCAGATTGATTCAATCAATCAGCTACATACATAAAATGGTATTGTTCTTTCGTATCCAGGGTGTTTCAGAATTAGTTCCCAACTCAACTCATATGGCTACATATAGAAACCAATTAATGCATGGACCAGTTGCTGTTTTATTTTTATCCAAGGCCCTTCAATACAGAAAATGGACTGGACCTGCATTAGCAAAGGTAATTCGATACAGTATTTACATGACACAAACTAATCAGCATTATCTGAACCGCTTCAAGACAGTAGACAATTCATATTTTAAATGCATGCAGTTAATATGCATTTTTATGTGGTTAAACCAAGTAAGATACCTTCAAGCCTTTCATTCATCATCTCTTTGATGTGGCCAAATGCCCTATTATAACAACATTAAAGATATCTATTTGGTCCTCTAATCAATATAAATTGCCTGGTGATCACCTAAGATATAAAACTTGAAGTTACTCAAACTAGTATTTCTCTACTGTGCATCACATCATATATTTATTAGTAGTTTAGATTTTTCTCATCTAGCACTCTCTAATGCAAGTGTCGACTCCAGGGTTCCATAAATGGGGGATTCTGGGACTGAGAGTCGAGGAAGGCTAAGAAAACTTCAGAATGAGGGGATGAAGTAGCTGTATTCAAGTCTATTTAATCAGAAGAAAAAAAAAAATGTTTTTTGAAGATGTGTAAGAAAGTTTTTATCATATTTTTATGGCAATCCCCCTAAAAAATTTCAACTGTGAATCATTTCCAAGATGTATATCACCCGACAAAATCTTGAAAGGAAAAATTAGAATCCCAAAGGAAAATTATTTTATCGGACCCTAAAGTAAAGTTATGTAGACGGTGTCACCCTACCGAATGCACCCTTACCACCCCTCTATTTCTAGAGGAGTGGCTCTTTTCGCTGAAAGCAATGATTGTAAACGCTCTTTACTGATTTCAACCGCGACACCGCATATCAATTTCAACAGATTTCATGGCAGATAAGTCTCGATTGTCATTGCGCAACGATGCGCCGCAGCTACTCACAATGTCACAATGCAATTCCCTCTGGACCATTCCATCCGCCATCAGGAGATGGTACTCATTTGATGTTTTTTAAATACGGTCAGGCATGAGAATTTTTAGACTTTTAGCGGATTTCAGACTATTTCCACACCTCTGGACTCTATATATTGCCTTTCCCCCATTGAAATCCATTATAAATATCTAGATCTCCTTGATTTCAGACTATTTTTGAAATTTGAATTCTCATGTCTGTAAATAAAGTAATGTAGACGGTGTCGCCCTACCGAAGGCACCCGTACCACTCCTCTATTTCTAGATGGGTGGCTTTTTTCGCTGAGAGCAATGATTTTAAACGCTCTTTGTTGATCTCAGCCGCGACACTGCAGATCAATTTCAACAGATTTCATAGCAGATAGGTCTCGATTGTCAATGCACAACGATGCGCCGCAGCTACTCACAATGCAATTCCCTCTGGACCATTCCATCCGCCATCCTCAGATGGTACTCATTTGATGTTTCAGATAAAGTCAAGGCTGAGTTGACCTTAGGGGGATTTGAACCACGGTCGATCAGATATGATCCGATCTGAAGTTCGGTTGCTCTGCCATCTGAGCTAATCCTCCATGTCTGTAAAGTCAAGGCTGAGTTGATCTTCGGGAGATTTGAACCACAATCGATCAGATATGATCTGATCTGAAGTTCGGTTGCTCTGCCATCGGAGCTAATGCTCCCCATTATCGGACCCTGGTTGACTCTTTATTCATTTGTATGTATCTAATAATGTCCATTATGTATGAATGGTGATCAGTTATATGAATACATCATCAACATATCATGAACTTACTGGATGTCTCTATGCAAAGTACTTTAATATCACCAGAAACGTCAACCAAGCGCCCTAGGAAAATAAAATGCAATGGTTCCAGCTGGAGGTTGTTCTAGAAACAGTTAGTCAAGCTGCAATTTAATTGAAACCGGCTCAAAATGTTTAAGTTAATGAAGTGGTGCGCACTGTCAATGGAGGTTTTAGAAATGCAATAGCCTTGACAACGGCTATTATTGTAGCTGGGAGTTACTTTTATACGAGCTTTTCATTACTCTGCCATGACGTATCTCACCAGTAACTTTAATTGCTACACCGTTACTATTTCAGAATCATAATAATTAGTTAATGTGTTATTGAATTCCAGTTTCGGGAGATGAATGCCAAATATCACAATTGTTCCTGTTTGCCCCTTTCATCAAAACATTTGGTTGCTTCTAGATCAACAGCTACTCCGGAAGATACCCCAGTGAAAAATCAAAATCAGAAATATTGTTCAATTAAAGACAATTCAGCTAATGGATTCTGTAAAACATTAGCTAAAAGCTCAGAAATTAATGCTGGTTTTATTTGTGATATCTGCCAATGGGCTGATTATGATCTGTCACCTTGCCAAGACTTTCTAGTCAATCAACGGTTGCATGAGATGAACAAGAAACATACTCTGAAAGGGGAACAATGTGCTAGTTTAACATTTCCATCTTATCATTTCAATCCAAATATTTCAATATGTTGCTCAAAAGCTAATGTTAAGCTAGCTCAAGGCTTTCTTCTGGATATGATGAAACAATTCTCTGCTCTGAATGACATAATCTCCATAGATTTGAAGAAGAACAATAAATTGACAAAGAATGAAGATAATAATGAGAGTATTGAGTCTATGGCTGCAGAAAATAAGGTGATGTCTGTGGAAAACCTCTGTCAGCAGGTTAATGCAATTCATGCTGTGGAATTTGGCTACAATGGTCTTGCATGTCACGTTAATAAAACAGTCAGTTTTCATTTCATGGATATTGATCGTTATAGTGTCATTATTGATCAGATTGGTATCAAATCAAACAATGTTACATCTATGGCACTTGCAATTATTGATATCAAGGTAAAATTGGTATTAAAATAATGAGGACCGGTAATCCTTTCCTGTTAATAATGTTTCACAATTTGTAAATATGGGATTATGATTGGGATAGGGTTTTTGAGTCAATATCCAATCTGATATAATAGGGGATTTTACTGAAAAAATTAACTAATAAAAGTTTGAAGCCAATCCAATAATAAATGATGGAGATATCAATGTTTTTAATGTGTCTTTTGTGACGTCACTATTCAATTCTTTCAATATGTAATATTCCTAATTTAGTGTGAGAACGATTTGAAAATTGACATTACAAAAATAAGCGCGGCAGAATAGACGCATTAAAAACATTGATATCTCCTTCATTTCTTATCGGATTGGCTTCAAAATTTTACCAATCAACGTTTTCAGTTGATATACACCAGCATCAATCAAATCTTCAAATAAAATCTACAAATACAATAAAGTAATCAAATGATGCTAGTTTTTTTAACTCAGAATCATTATCATTATTCACAAGACGCAACCTCATAACACAGTAACAAATAAAATACCATTATTAATTTATTATGTTGTCAAAAAACAACTATCGGATCCAGTCCTAACCTTGTAACATTGAGATCTTAATTCAAGCAATAAAAAAGTTACAAGTTGTGACCATTGCAATGGATTTGGTGCGGATATACATCTCTCTCCTGTCAATCTGTTATTACTTCCATTAAATCACCTTCAATTAAAAAATGACAGGAGTGACACAGCCATCATGCTACTTAAATTATACAAAGGTTTCCATAATATATGCACCTCTGATCAATTTCATTTCATTTCAGAATGAAGCACAATACATACTTGATCCATTATTACCAATTACTAAAACCAATATCCGTAAGTGACATTGCAGTTATATATTTTAATTTTTGATTTTTCAAAACTTCTTGTATTTCTATATGTGATAATCTCCATCATTATGCCAGTAATTTTCATATTTCACTCTTATAAAACAATCCATCATCAGGGAAAGGTTGGGAAACAATTTTAAAATGTTTGACCTAAGACTGAGCATTGCTGTTCAGGAAATGTTACTAATACTTTGTAGCCTACTGATATTTTGAAGTTATAATTTCTGTTCTTGATTCTTTTTTCTTCTGATAGCTTCTTAGTTGTTTAATGTCAACATTATTGTAAAGTATATTATTAAAACCAAAAAATTAAAGCAAAGAGAACAAAATTCAGATTCCAAAGCAAGGAAATGAAGAGAGACCAGTTAAATCCGGAGACCTGGATAATTTGGATGTGAAACAGGTTTTGCATTTGTTTCTGTATACCGGTAACTTATCTACTTGCATTTCACTTAGCATATGTGATACACATCCAAGTTACAAAAAATGGTTGTCTCAATCATAAGACATAATATGCCTACACTACTCTTACTCAAACAAGCAATAAAATATAATTGTTTGTCTATTTTTAAACTTTATTTTTATAGTAATAAAAATTTTCTTGTCAATGTAATTGTTGGTTAAAACCTCTAAATATCGCAACTAATTTTGAAACTATCTTCGCTAAACATTTGGATTCTATAATACTTTTTGTTGCATTACTGCTCCTTTTTATCATAATTATTAATTATACAATCTCCTAATTGTTTTGATGCTACTTTCTGTTTTAGAATCATTTGTGATGAATTTCACTGTTGGAACTCTAGAGAGACATCTTCGGTCATCTACAATGAAACGCACTTGTGATGCGAATGAAGTGTGTATTGTACATGTGACCAGCAAAACATTTCATGAGACTGTTTTCAAGGCAGAAAAGGTATGTTCTTGATCACTAGGCTACATTATGTATAACATCTTTTATAACATCAACATAATAAAATCTAGCAGAAGGCAAGCATTTGTTTCTGGCCATTATCCTTCATCAGTTACTTCTCAGAGAATAAAGGTATGCAATCTATGCATATGTATTGTTTCATTTGATCTGACTTTCTATCGTAAGTCACAATGAGTTAGACAAGTGGTGCAAACTATCGTCATTCGAAAAAAATCTGTGTACTAGAAACTACCAGAGTAATTATGAGATGTGCGTAGCACAAACTTCAGAGTAATGACACTTCCCATAGAAAAGCATGATGAAATTACCAAACTTATGCATTAAAAGGGCCCTGACTGTAAACGGATATGAAAATTAATATGAAGATGAGCTCCACAACAAATTTTTAATAAATGTTGACTAAAGAAACACAAAAGTATGGTTTTATATGAACACTTTAATGTGAATTTCAGGTTGCCTAGAGAATCCTGCCATTTCAGATCTGTGGTGTTTGGTCTACCAAGTTAGAACTCTTATTGCTCAAAATTTCACAAGCGCTTGTGTTTTTGAGCACTACCAGTAGCAGACAATAACTTATTTCTAGCCTTTAGTCATAGTGAAAAATACACAACAACTATGAATGTTTTGTTTTGTTATTTCATCGTATATGTGAAATGATATTAAATCAATGGTTTAGAAAAATCTGAGAACATTAGTCTTGTCCAACATGAAACAGTTAAATTTTGCAAATTCAGATTAATAGTAAAAAAATATTCAAATTGGAGACAGAAAGTTTTGGGGATGAAAGAGATTAAATTGAGTTAGATATTGGGATAGGGTTGTAGGATTGTCCGCATCAGGATTCAATTTTAACATACCGGTAACCCAATCAACCAATCATCTCTAGTGTATAGTCATGCCTAACGAGGTAAAGCAGAATCATGCTGCAGCAGAACAAATGTTTAAAGGAATAATTACATTCCTAAAATCATTCAGCAGATTCAAATAATACTGAATGCCATTTTTCGTTTTGTAGGATGTGCTGTTATTATATTTCTCACCATTTTGTGGGGTCTGTACTACACTTCGATCGTCATATTTGAAAGTGGCAGAAACTGTTAAAAATGTATCAACCTTTGTGGTTGCAAGGTATGTAGGCCTACACCGGAAATATTGTAGCTACCTATTGGCGAAAGCACTATCTGCATTGTGGTACTCAATTTTCACAGACTGTTAATGAAAAGTTCATGAAAACAGGCCATGTAACGATCATGAACTATTCATCGACTGCTAAGGGCTAGTAGCAGATCAACTATTTGCAGTGCCGGATAAATATGATCAGTGGCCTTAGGCGATTGATTAATGTGGGGCCTAACAAATTTTTTTCGGAAATTTTGTGAAAATAACATAATTATACTGTTTGTTGGTCTCCCCCTTTATTCTGCTTTTATATGAGCAATGACAATCACTCTCCTAGGAATATAACTTTTTTTAGTATATATACAGTATTACTGTAATAGAATGTATGGAATGAATGTCCTTCCCATTCTAAAGTTAACTTACTTGTTGTATCAGTTTTATTTGAGCCGCTGCGATCGGTCGTTGCCATGGCAACACGATCTTTTTGGGATCATTTTTTCACAACAGGAAGTTACAAGTCATCATGTGTGCTTAAAGAGTTTCGAATGACCAGCAGCCTTTGCTTTGTTTTGTTGTTTTGATTACAAGAAACGAGGCTAATCCTCTGGAAAGTGACGTCAGCGCTCACGTCAGAGGATTGTCCTCGTGGCTGTTGCTACGGAAAGACAAGACATAAAATAGTCTGGTTTATCAATTTCAGTTTTGGGTAAATCTCAATTCTTACTTTTCGAAACGCAAAGTTTATGGCTATAGATATCCAACAAATGTATACGGCTCAAAAATAAATAGCCGACTGGGAGTCACACAGTCCGATTATCTGTCTGAGAAGTTTGACGCAAATCAAAACAACTTGGATAAAATGTACTTTCAAATCAACACTAAATAAATTCATGTGATTCTAAATTTTACAATTTACGTGCATAAATACTGCAGAAAAACAATGCAATGTGAAACATACATAGGTATGTAACTAACTATTTTTAGACGTGTAACGTGTTTACAAATATAATTTTGAGTCAATGATCAAAGTATCCGTATTAAAAATCGAATTCACCTGGTGTTATAATTTCATTTTGTTTCGGCGATAAATTTCGATTTTGAATGCTAACAAATCTCTTCCTGTTCTTTCAATCCCTAATATTCTTGTATCAAGTAAACACCAACATGAAATTTTGAAGCAGTCGAGTTCAGTTGTAGCTTTCAACTCTGTCATCCTTCCTCAATTCGTATGACGCTAGTAGCAAGTGAATTGATTTTTGTGGGACACATTTATTCAAGCTTCGAAAGCCCTTACGACGTCCACCTCTATTGCTCTTGTAACTTTCCAAACCAGTTCTTTGATAAATAACTTGGCAGAATGCTTCCATGCTCGTTTTACGAAATGTTTTGCAAATTCGCGCGTGTGTGCAAAGGAGACACAAAGGCGGGCCGTGTATCATGAAAACGAGTGATTGAAATCTGGGTCCAGATTTCAAAGACAAAAATATACAAAGGCTGCTGGTCATTTTATGGTCTTTAACAGCAATGTGTTATTATTGACAATGATTGTTTTGCTTGAATAGCAAGTGTAATTTGATCTCAAAATAGCAATGCTATCACCAAATTTATGAGACAGAAAGGAAATTCAAAATCATTATGACAATTAAATCTTGACCTTTGCAAACAATTTGATTCAATTTCTGTATGAATGTATGTGACCAATGGCTTGTAGATAAAACTGAATGACACTTTTATTTAGTTTAAGATATGAGGATTTCATAAGAGACCACAAAAATACCATTTTTCAATCTTTTTGGTGTTTTCATTTTATTTATTTTTATTTTTTTCATAATTTTCGGAGGCCCATTATTATCTGTGGCCTAAGGCGGCCGCCTAAACCGCCTATGGGTTAATCCGGCACTGACTATTTGTAAGGTGTTCATAAACAGTTGTAAAGTTAACGAACTTCATCAACTCAGTGAAATTTTTCACATGGTTGATCTTACCAATCAGGTTCATATGCCGAAAAGCTAGATAACCGATCTTACTCCTTTGAAATCAGTTCATGAACGTTAAATGGTCTAATTTCATGAACTGTTCATGAACTGTTCATTTACAGTTCAGGTGGTTTATGATCATTTCAAGGAACCAACTAATTTTTCGCAGGGATATAGATAACAATGTAGTTTATAAGGGAGTTCGCATTCCCACATAAAGATTATACAGCTGTGTTAGATGTTTATCTAGTACTAGAAGATAGATCAGTAGCTAATCTTCAGATCTCCACATAGAGCACTTATTGTTTCTGTACAAAAGTATTGTACTTCTATCTCTGTAACACAAGGTGGACTAGTTTGGTTAGCTTTTTCCAAGAGACAGATAAAAGTTTCATCTTTTCATCAACTCACTAAAGTTCAACGGTGATCCTCCTTTAACATGTTCTCCTAGAACAGAATGTCACTTCCAAAACAACATTCACATCAAGTCAAGCCATCGTCATTAATTTTTAAGATGATATGCTGACACAGTCAGTGGAATATTCTACTGTCTTTGACAAAGAAAGTCAAAAGCAGGCCTACTTTCATGCCTGCTGTGAATAGCTATAAATAATGTATATTCGGCAATAAACTGTATACAGCAGTGTGTTTGTTACAATCTTTGAAACTGTCATTTCTCTTCAACTGTACGTATACCGGTAAAGTTTTGATAATGATGAGGATACCAACTGTACAGTAAACAGTTTATATGCTGTATACTTGGAGTGCCAACTGTTAGGTTTTTCTATTTACTTTTTATTTTCCTAGGATAAATGGTGATGAGAATGACCTTTCTTGGCCCCACACTGTTTCACAGTATCCTACCATAGTTCTATATCCTGCGTACAGGTATAATTATTATGTTGTATATGTACAGTGAAAATTCCTGTAATAACAGCCAGCTATAAGATGTAGATGTAGAAGCATTGCTTTTTATTTGTGCAGGCTTCATCTTGTATTCAAGACTGATTCAATAGATATTAGTACTATTGTAATTGACAATATCAGAGTGACCACTATATACAGGTAGCTGCCATAGAGATAGATAGTTTAATAAAAGACTTGGGAGAATATATAAGGTTTTTCCAGGCCGTGTAACTTGAATTTGATTTTGTATTTAATATTTTTGATCAAATGGATTTGTAGTCTTATGTTGTTATATTTTTGTGTTTTCTTCTAGAAAACACCAATCTGTTATGTTTTCAAGGGATCAAATCCTTTCACCTACAAACATTTTGGAATTTTCAAGAAAGCATGCATCTTATTCAACTAGAAAACTTTTAAACAAGTTACTAAGAGAAAACAAAACACAATCGAAATGAAGGAATTAAATAACTTTACGAAATACATGTAAATAATAATAATATTTATTAAATTAAGAAGAATATATAAACTGAATTATCTTTTATTTTAATAAATTTGATATTCATGCTACTGAATTCCCATTGACAGTTGTATTTGGCTGGTTTCTTGCATTTTTTTTCTTTTTGTTGTGATTGTTGAATGGATATTTTCTGTTTGACCTGCAAGTCAAACATGTTACTACCAAATGCTTTTGGTTTCCACCTGAATGAAGACAAAAGAGATCAACAATCAAACAGTAGGCCTATACTGTACAGTGAAAACTGCATATAACAGTCAGCTATGAGAGATACATATGGGTAGGCAGGATTACAGAAGGCCAGAGCAAATTCAGAAGAAAATTTATATTTTGAAAATTTCTAGGCCCAAATTGTAACAAAACTAATTCTGACAGAATGTTGAAATGTTTTACGATTAAGAAAGCTCTACCTTTTCTTGCCAGACACTGATTACAAATCTACTTCAATCAAGTCAACAAGACTCCACGTATTTAACTTCAAGTTGCTTAGTTGCAGATTACAACCTACAGTAACATGATTGTGTGAGTCAATTTGTAATGCGATTGAGATTGTCAGCCTACCTCTGATGCGCACTTTGGATGAATGCCCAGATAATAGCAAACTGTTACATTTTCTGCAAAGGGTTCTTTTAAGTGTCGGATCTCTGAAACAACAACCAGAACAGTTATTAGTTTGTTTTTACATCAAATGTTTGCATTTCAGAAAAAATAGTTTTCCCTTACAGCTTAATCACCAACTTTTGTGCAACATTTCTAGCGGTGTGTGAAAGGACATTACTGCACTGTGGATCACTCTTTGGAGATGCAGCAAGCATTTCTGATGCCTAAATAAATACAAGAAATAATAACATATGACAGCCCAAATCATTTAAAAATATCACTATCAGTTCATCACTACTATAGCATTGGATATTCTGAAGCACAACTTGATTGATTCAAAACCTACACAGTTGTTTTAACATGAAACATCAACACACACTGCACTTGACCTGCTGAGTTACGAATTCCTATGTAATAGTAAATTAGTCGGAACGTAATAGGAGATTAATTGAAAATAATGACTAGATGAGATGACGAACTTCTAATATCTGATTACAAACAAAATTTGCACCTTGAAGAGAATTTCCACTAGGTTACACAAACTTTCCGCAGATACTTCCACTGCTTGGTGTCCACTACATTTAACTCTGTGCATGCATATGTTATTAAATTCTGTAATTCCATCATTACATGTGTCAACAGTAAAGTTGTTTCATTCGGTGACAATACCATGGCAACATACAATGCAATGCTCTGATTGGTTTAATTATTTTTTGCCATCGAACATAGCAAAAAAAGTAGAAACAGTTTGAACTAATAAAACAGTTTGTGGGTGGCTTTCAGGTCACACTACAAATGCGTAGGCTATTAGTTATTTTAGCTGCAAACTATTTACCGTAGTTTTAGTTTTGTTTAATGGAAACGCTCTTTTGGGTCACAATTTGTTGAAAAAATAACCAGACCAGGTCATGAGTACATGCTACTTATGCGTAATCCTATCTGCATATTTTGTCATACATGCACAGGGAATATATTCCTTCTTTCTTGAATTGGAACTAAACCATCTAAAATAAATCATCTGCGCGTCCACGCTACAATGCATTCAGGGTTCAATGCAATTTACTACAAGAGAGCCTTGTATATATATAACGAAGTGGATAATGTTCCGGCAGCCGGAATCCTGAGTGCTAGAGATAATGTTCCGTGCTAGAGATAATAATATTGAATTATTGGAACCTCCCAAAAGGGCCTCCGCTCTGCTTGTTGCGGAAGCCGTTTGCGTACATTATGTTCCGAGCTGAAACGTGCATAGAACCAGAACGATCATAAATTACAAATTACTAAACCACTTAATCAAGTAATCAGAGGGCAATGCTTCAGGTCCAATTTTATTATTTTACCTGATGGAGAAAATTGATTCTTAGAAAAATGTCTCGATTTGGGAAACTTCTTTTCCATTTATCCATGTCACAACTTGACGATAGCATTTTAGAACTTTTACTATTATTCTTCTTGCCCTCCGCTTGTTGTCCAAATTCTGGAAGCTCCGTCATCTTTAATTGTGGAATATGGTAAGCAACCGATTTAGTTGGTTGATAAATTGATTTGTTGATCACGCATCATCAAGTGTGTGCATGAAATATACAGTAATATAATGATATAATTACAAGTAATTATGTGTTTACATTCTCACACTGAGTGAAGACTTGTGTCTGGGAACATATCACAAGCATTGATCATAAGTCTAATTTCTTCTTCGACCGGAATCCGATATTTGAATATTTCCTTCGTTTTCAGCTGATTCTTACGGCCAAATGAGGCTACGTCGACAGAGGACAGAGTAATCAAACTGAAAGTAAAAATAATAATGGCGACTAAATAAGTGGCCATGTGATTGACCATTGTCAATTTTCACGCTACTCTCCTCGTTGCTTTATATTAGCTTGCTTCAATATTATGCTTCATCAATTCATCTTGAATTCAGTGAAAGGTAGGCCTAGTTTGATTTTGAATCATTGTCGTATTAAAAGTTGAAATGGCCCCTGCGCTACTGCAGCTATAGCCATGTAAGCCAAGGCTGCTAAGATCGATTCTTCTATCTGACTGAGACTCACACTCTCTCACTTACTGTGAGTCACTGAC
This sequence comes from Haliclystus octoradiatus, assembly GCA_916610825.1. Lineage (NCBI taxonomy): Eukaryota > Metazoa > Cnidaria > Staurozoa > Stauromedusae > Haliclystidae > Haliclystus > Haliclystus octoradiatus. Next base: position 17,318,308 of record OU744449.1, read on the forward strand.
GTAAGGTCAAGGACACCAAGTGTCACAAAATTTGAAAGGAATAATGTGCCAATGGTAAAGGACTGTAACAAATTGATTGATTTCCTTCAATCTTTGGTCTTTTAATATTTTAACAATAAGCCCAATTCAAACTAACAAAGTAAGTAGAATATATACTAGGTCAAAGGTGAAAGTTATTATAAAAGAATATTATTTTCAACAAGAGAGTTTGACCGTGATTTTTGGCTAACATTCCGTTTTAATTGCTACATGCAAAAAAAATGTCAGAATCTTTTTACTTTTTTTTCATTAAAATTTTAACTGTACATCCCGATCCTGCTAGCTACTTTTCATCGAAATAGTTAAAGTTTGTTATTTTCAAATTTGTTATTTTGGATGAAGAATTCTTCTACAAACTATTTACGGAACAAAGTCGAATAGACAACCATATTTATTCAGCAATTGGCAAGTATTTGAAAACTCATATTATTACGGTCGTGCAAACCATAATATTAACTTTCGTCATTTTTTTCGTGATGGAGTTTCAGGATGTTGAATTAATGCCTATAATTTCATAATTCTTTAACTCTTCAAGTGAAATGTTTCACAAGCGTATTAATATTGGTTAGTAATACATCTGCATAATTGAATTGGCTTTAAAACGTATTTTATTTTTCAAGCTCGAAAGGACATTTTCTTAGAATTGCCCTAATGTTGTAATTATAAACTCATGATCTACCACTATATGCTGTCGCCTGCTCTTAGTGATGGGTCGATCCAGTTTTTTTGGGGATCGATGAATCGAAGAGAAGAATCAATTCAGAATCGATTAATTGTAATAAAACAATAGTTCTATTGTTTTCCGAGTTTTTTACGTCATCAGCGACTGAAAGTTTGAAAAAAGTTTTACGGCTTTTGTATTTCATTTCTTCGGAATTATTCATCATAAGGTTTGCATCAATGGCGTTTTCTCTATCAAATCAATAAAATGAACTCATTTCAAATATGTTTGTGAGAATTGTATTATGTTATTTTGTATTTCATTATGTATTTTTTCAGTCGTGTGTTTTTGTTTTTCGTATAAAGGGCTAGCATATTTCGATTTCGATGCCATTTTCTTTAGGGATGCACCGGAATGCTATTCCGGCTGTGGCCGAAAAACCGAAAATGCCGTTATGATCGGCCGGAATTCGGCCGAATTTCGGTTTTGTTCCGGCACATTTTTTCTTTCGTTTGAAGTTCTTATACGACATTTGATCACCAAAAACGAGTTGAAATTGCTTACTTTGGAATATAGAATCATTTTTAAAACAAATTGACCATCAACACAAATGATTGCTCCTATTTGATTTCATGTTTAATCATACAAGGCAATCAATTTATCTCTTCTCCACTCCAGTAGTAGGCCTATTACTTCGTACCCGACTTCGTAAAACAAATCGAAGGTTAAAAAGAACAATATTTGTCTCTATTTAGGAAAAAAATAATTGATCCCAAGGAAACATAATTTTCACGCAACAAACATGTCCGTCCAATTTATTTGACCACATGGTCTGATGATTTATCTGGAAGCGAGGTTTTTTTGAAAATGAGGCAAAGCAATAAAATGGCTGCAATCAGCGGAAAACTTTGTAGGACTCCATTTCAAGACTTATCAAAGACAGTAAAGGCTATATGATGCATTGGAAACAGGATGGAATCAATTATTATTTTGATTTAAGTTATCAAATATGATTATTTGTTACATTTTATGTGTTTATAAGAAATGGCCGAAATAACCGAAACGGCGGAAACTGAGGTCAAATTTCGGCCAAACCGAAATGCCGGCAAAACGGCCGAAATGCCGGAATTTGCATCCCTAATTTTCTTCATTGAAAAAATAGAATAACATGCAAATATTGGATCAAATTAATTATTTCAAAATATACTGTGTTTATGTTTAGAATTAAGAGCATAAATTTGAATGGTTTGAACTCTTCGACGTATATTATAAATTGAGACATATTTGTAATTATCTGCACTTCACATTTGATTTTTATCCACAATTTTTTATTCTAGTTACGGTAGCTGGACAATGTTATTTCCATAAATTTTGAGCGAAAGGTCACACATGCTCTGAAATGTTTACGCAACACCACAGCTGGAGTGTGTCAAAATTGAATAGAACAAGAAACATGATACCCGCTTAATTAATATCACATTACTATTGTTTCACAGCTTGATATTTTGCTGCTGCTAATATTCTGTATATACAAAAGATTAACAATTAATCTAATAATCAAATCTGATTGTGTATTTGAAATGGGTTTTATTTTCTGAATGTACAACATTTCGTAAACTAGGCAATCTCTTCTGTCTTTGCATCTCCATAGAGGTTTATACCAATTTTGTGTTACGTCATCTACTTTCATAATATGAGTTTTCAAATACTTGCCAATTGCTGAATATCTATGGCCGTCTATTCGTTCGTGTAGATGACGTGATGTGAAACCTGCATAATCTGCACCGCTAAAGATCACATTTAAAATAATAAACGACACAATAATGGTTGACAATTTTTGGTTGTTCTTCTGTATGTCGAAGGTTACTTTATTACTGAATTGAGACTGCTGCCTTCAGAGGGGTGTTGCTCGTTTTACAAATGTTTCATTCATTTGCTTCTTCAATTTATTTATCCTCCCTAACACGGTATTGTTTGACTGGTTTTTCTTAATTCAGGTACTCTCATTGTGTCAAAGAACCAATTGAGGAACCGGTCTACTCTTAGATTATTAACTTCTATCAGCTCAATTAGACAGAATATAATTTATTCTACATGGAAGAAAGATGTGTCACTTCATAATTGTTTCACCTACAATAATGCAGCACTTCCACTTGTGAGTATATCTTGTAGTCTAAATGTTTGTTTATTTGTAAATGCCAACAGCAGGAAAGAACCCTTGCAAAATATGTTTATCAATTGAAATTTTAAAAGAACTGTCCATGAAGAATCAATGGGAAAGGGATGTTTATTTTTCAAAATTCACATGCATAATTTGTAAATTCGATTATACGCATTATTTCATTGACGTTTAGATCCATGTGATAGCAAGGTCAACAAAGGCATCTGTTACAGATGATCCTAATGCCGTAAAGACAAGTGATGTTGCTAATGGTGTTAAGCAACACACAAGACCGGCATCATCTGTTTCTCATTATTTGAAATTATCCAAAGCAAGATTATCAGGTTTGTCTTTAATTGATCTTTTGTGTTCACTTATCCATCTTAAAATCGTTTTAATAATTGTTGTTTATCTATGATTTCCTGCAGGATTGGTTGTTTTAACTGCTATGGCAGGCTATGCTGCTGCCCCTGGCGCATTCTACTGCCTACCATTTGCTGGTGTGGCGGTTGGAACAGCTCTGTGCTCTGCCTCTGCAAACTCTTTCAACCAGGTATATAACTATCTTATTATATGACTATTACACATCATTTATTAACAATTTATACGTTTTCCAAATGAACAGTTTGACTTATTTTCCAGAATCACAAAAAAAGTTACATTTTGTTTTGATGAAGCAATCATGCACTTAATTTGGGAATGCAATGTAGCTTTGCTGGAAATGTGGATAATAACTATCTTATGATGATTGTATTTTAGTTCCTTGAAATACCATATGATTCCCAAATGGCACGGACAAGAAATCGTGTTCTTGTGCAGGGACATGTACGGTGAGTGTCATACCTATCAGGGGTAAACCAATTAGTTCTCATTTTTATCACCATAATTTTTCAAGCTATAGTCGTCGAATGATCGAATCATACTTGTATCATTTCCAACAGGCCTCTTGATGCTATCATTTTTGGTACTGTGTCTGCTACAACGGGCGTGGCTATACTGTTCTCTCTCACTAATGGATTGACTGCCCTCTTAGGTAAGAAGAATGTCACTGTGTGATCGTCATTCTACTAGATGCTATCAAAGTACCCCTTAAAGTTAATTATGTCTTTCTGTTATGAAGGAGCGCTCAACATTGCTCTTTATGCTGGTGTTTATACACCGTCAAAGCGCATGTCAATTATCAATACTTGGCTTGGATCAGCTGTCGGTGCCATTCCTCCTTTGATGGGCTGGGCAGCAGCCACTGGTACCATTGATCCTGCTGCTATGCTACTCGCCTTAGTTCTCTACTGCTGGCAATTCCCGCATTTCAATGCTTTAAGTTGGAACTACCGTCAAGACTATTCCAGAGGTTAGTTTGTGATTGTAATACATACAACGCTGCTTTGCAACAATATTTTAGAGGATTCTTTAGGATCTTATAGCGAATTTTGGCTAGTTAAACATCTCTATAAGATCATTTAGTTATCGACGAAAACGGGTCAATAGGGAAACCAAACGAAATCGAGCAATTTGATTGGTTTATTTATATGCGAACTCCGGTCAGTTCTAATCTATATTGACCGCCGTTATGGCTTAAAGACACAACGGATAATTGCGTTTTTGATGCATTAAAATACGTTAATAATCATTTGAAATAAACGTGAGTCATGATTGGCGGATTTGTACCACATGATTGTAGTTTTGTCAAAACAACTCACAACATTCCATGGCAACCACTAAAAGTATGTATGGGTTTTTGTGCTATGTTGGGAATAGACCGTGCAGGTATAGGGTATCAGATATACCTGCACGGTTTTAACCAAACAGCTAGAACACATGTTTTGAAAATGGTGATGTTCTGTGACAAATTGAATGATTTTTCATAAAATCAAATTAAATATACTCTGTAATTGAAAATTTAACCTGGAAAATTCTAAAAAGTAACAATTCGAGAGTTGAGATATCCAGATGTAACTATTACTATATTTTTAATAATGCAAACATATTAAGAGTTTGAAAAACAATTATGTTGAACTCTTTGCGTTTTATTTTGAAATGATATTTGTAGGAATTCATTCAAATTGTATTTAGTTACAAATTAATGAAAATTCATGTTATGGTTATATGTTCCAGAATTGACCTGTTAATCGTTAACTAAAACAGTTACTGATCTCAGGCTCTGTAAATATCGGCATAATGACTACGGCAGACTTCGGTCCTTACTTATTACTCGCCTCTGATCAATAACTGTTAAATACTGTAGAATCATATAAAGACCCATAGGACTACTATAGGACATTTCCACTAGACTAGGGCTGCTTGCATAATGATTTATTTGGACAACCCGCTGTGTGGAACATGGCTGATAGTCCGATGACCTGACTAATATTGAAGAAATTGGCATTGAATAGGTTCTGAATTTGGCATTGAATTGTGACTTAATTGGAAGGCATACTAACGAGGAAGATTTGCTCAGATGGCAGAGCAACCGAACTTCAGACCGGATCATATCTGATCGACTGTGGTTCAAATCCCCCGAAGGTCAACTCTGCATTGACTTTATCTAAAACATCAAATGAGTACCATCTTCTGATGGTGGATGGAATGGTTCAGAGGGTATTGCATTGTGAGTAGCTGCGGCGCATTGTTGCTCATTGACAATCGAGACCTATCTGCCATAAAATCTTTTGAAATTGATCTGCAGTGTCGCGGCTGAGATCATCAAAGAGCGTTCAAAATCATTGCTCTCAGCGAGATGAGCCATTCCTCTAGAAATAGAGGAGTGATACGGGTGCCTTCGGTAGGGCGACACCGTCTACATTACTTTTTATACTAACTATTATACAAAATATTAACTGGCTTGTTCACATTATATTCATATATGCTTGGTTTCAGTTTGAGCTTCAGTCTCAATGTGTGTTATGTTTTCTGGCATATGCTAATTGAGGCAGATCCACAATGATTGGTTGGTGATTTTTTTGTGTATGTTACTTTTAGCTGGATATCGAATGATGGCAGTCACTGATCCCGCATTATGTCGCCGCGTAGCACTTCGACACACCCTCGCCCTTATTCCAATATGCTTACTGTTGCCTCTTACTGATGCCACGACCTGGTGGCTAGCCATAGAGACATTACCGCTGAATGGCTATTTCGCATGGCTAGCGTGGCGCTTTTATCAGCGCTCAGATAA
>OU744449.1:17329343-17379904 GCA_916610825.1 Haliclystus octoradiatus
TAACAGCTCCGATAGAGATTATTCGAAACAATCACGGCATAGACTAGTTTCTTTGTATTCCGATAATCCGATTATTATATCGGATTGACTTTTGAGTCACCACTTACATCCTCCAGATCCTTTGCCAGGGGTGGTAGCTTCAAGACACGGCGACATACAATGGCATCAAAATCTGTCTGCATTGCAAAACTTATCGTGTTGTTGTGCTTGTATATAAAGCTATACTGTGAGTCTGCGTTCGAAAGCACGGTGTAAAACTCTACATTCAAATATCTGGAAGGGGACATTTCAATGGAACGTGGAACGATTCGAAATGTTAGTGTTCGATTCAAAGAGAGTAGAATTATCACGAATGTGGATATTGAGCCCAGCAACAACATGGTCTGAACCACAGAGTTATAAGATATACTTACAGCACTTACGTGCTTATTATACTCCATGGTCTATGCTATACTCTGCACTGTTGCAGAATCAGGGTCGAAGTTTGATCGAAAATGAACATTGAAATGATTAAGAACAAACGTATAGCCAGTAAAAGCTTATAGCACGATTTTACTGCATGCATTCATATTTGATGATAGACAAGTGTTGGTCATATTAAAAGAGTCTTTTTAGCCAACAGCGATAATAAGCATTTTGATTTATCCTCTTGAAGGCCTTTAAATGTTGATTTTTAAATTTACAAAAATAATTACAACTGATTTATTACCTCAGCAATGTATGAACATTTACAGAAGTAATATCCACCCCAAAACTATAAGTGTGTGAATTGCCAAATTGCTTTATGCTACTATGTATAATGTAATATACATTTTATATTTCTAACAATTTATCTATACATTGCCAGATGCAAAATGATCAATTGATAAGATTTAGTGCAACAAATGAGATGATACACTAATTTATATTTATAATTATATTTGTATAGTATATTTGCTCTATTAGCTTATCTGACTCGCATTATAATAATTATAGCAACAACGCTTGGCTATGACCGTATGTTACGCTGTGCCATACTACTTTGAATTAAAACGTTCACATCAAATTGTCCAGCATCAAAATTTTGTTGCCATGGAGTATCATCAGCGTCACAAGTATATAGTGATTGATTGCCACACCGTCCTGTGTGGCTGTTCGTTGCCTCGGTGCGTTTAGATGAATGCAATTGTACTGAATATCCTTTAACGGTTAAATCTAATTGGTCCGTGAATTGAACTGGCTCATCTGTGTCGTCGGCGGACAGTGGCGGACTGATACAGAATGGGCTGCTCAATTCATAGTCGCCTATGAGTCGATTACTACCACCTCCTCCACTGGTATTGAGTCCGTAGCCACTGTTACTAAAATTGTTAATAAAGTTCAATGTCCTTGCATCTAATAGATCTTGTGTTACGCTACGCATACTTTCATTAAATGCGTCACTCTGATTCCAACATAAATCATTTTTCAACGCGTCAGGAAATAGTAAATATTCCTCTTCAATATTTCGAGGCGTTTGTTCCTTTGGTATTTGTACTACTGAAGGAGTGATAACCATTTTATTGTAACTATGGTCCATTCGACATGTCTTTAAATCTGGACGCTTTCCAATGGCTGAAGATAGCGGCGCTAACGATGATCGAGAAGCGTTTGCTTGATGCGTGTGGTAGAATTTTGAAGAAGTAGCAAGTGGTGATAATACGTCAGTTTCAAGACGGGTCCGTTTTATGTTCATCATACTTTCTTGGTAATCATGAGCTGCTCTCCGCTTGCGTTGGCAGCTTTCTAATAAGCGATCCGCAAACTCCGGCACTAACATCCAGTATCCGCCTTTGCCTGGATCACCTTTCTTGCGGGGGACTTTTGAGAAACATTTGTTCAATGAGAGGTTGTGGCGAATTGAATTCTGAAACAGATGGAAAGATAATGATCGTCATAATTATAGCCATTGACATATTTATATTATAACTCTATGCTCAAATTCACTTATCAAATACGTTCAGGTCTGACAGAAAACGGGGCTGCATAATTTAGCTACACAATAAATCGTGCCAACAAATGAGAAAGGACAATACGATTACGCTGAATTCTTATTTGTTTTCATTGATTAAATGTCACACGAGATTTTGCTGTTGATCTGAAGTGACCAGAGGGCCTTCATAATCGATTTTAATGAATTGATCCATCAGTCCGTATTCCATTTTGACATGTCATGTTGAGTTGGCAATTAAGTTTACTTGATAAATTGCTATTTTCTGAATTCTTAAGCATATCTAGTCATAGTGTTACCCATGACAAACAAGATGTTTTCTCAATGTGAGATGACGTGTTGTCGTAGGATTGAAGCGGGTGCTATAGTTTATTTAACACATCCTATTTCTGATTTCTCTCGTTAATATTTAATCATATTCGGCCACCAGTCAATCGTCACTTTGACTAGCTCGTTGCTGTTTCTCTGTCTTGTTATGCCTGACATCGTCTTTCAACCAAAGATAACATTTGAATTTCGTCATAGAAAATTTTGTTGATTTAATCACTCAGCAATTTCATTATTTCTCTCATCAAGTTAACTGCATATGCGCTGTATATGTCAAAGGAAAGCAAACGGAGCAGAATATATATTAATTATAGCATAACAATACATCCAATCACAATGATTGATTTTTAATCACGTGACAGAGGATGTTAACAAACGGCCGTCGGCATAACCACACATTCCTTCGGCACCTGTTGACGGCCGTTTACTGTAATCAGTGTAACAGAAATTGCAGAATACATCCCTAAAGCGGAATATGACCTTCAAATACAGCAACATCGCTATTATACCAATGTGATCTTGGAACGGGGGCACCCTCTGATTTCTGCGGCTCGTTGAGGTTGACCGACAACCCACTCCAATAAATAGCCAATCACATGGTATCTCAATAATCAAATTTATTATTATCGTAGCACTTAAACTAACATAACGAGAATCTGTTTAATATATATGTGTTGCAGAATTTCTTTTTTCAGTAATTCGAAATTGCAAAGTTGATAATGTCTCAAAAGTTGATTAAAATTATTTTGCGTGAGAGGTGTTCTATTCGTTTGAGTGATTGTTTGTGAGCAGTTCGTTTGTGTTTGAAGGGGCAGTCAGAGAGAGAGCCATGTGTTTGATGCAAAAATAGATGGTCTTAGATTGAAGGGTGTGTGTATTGTTAGTTTACTGCTGGTATTGGAATATGGTTTGCGATATGACAACAATCATTTGTATTACTACAGTATTGTTAGTACGCTTTAGCAAGACAAGATAAATCAAAAGACGGCAGCTGAATTGAATGAGATATTCATTCCCTACCTGCCAACTAGGATCGGCATACTTGTAATAGACGAAATGATCTGTTATCCAACGGTAGATTGAGCTCAGTGTAACTTTTGACGAATCAGCCGCTTTCATAGCCATACAAATAAGCATAGCGTAAGAATATGGTGGCTTCACATGAGGATTAGCCTTGTAGTCAGTATCATCGTTTAATTGACCATGTTCACTCTGTGATGCTAACTGTAGATGGTTGTAACCAGAACCTAGCCCGTCGTTATAATATTTCCCTCCTTCGTCGCTTGTTGTTGATGATGCTGGCGAATAAGGTAGTGGATAGCCACTGCAAACAGGCAACGAACCGCCACTGGATGTAATATCAACGATATTAATTGTCATTCTCTGTAGCCATTGTAAATTTGTCAAACTGTCATCTTCTGCTTCGTTATTTAACGGCAGAGGGATGACGGGAGAAACAGCTCCAACGAGACTTAACGGTGAATTTAATAGCATTGTAAAGTCTCCCTCTCGACCTGAATAATAGGAACGGAAAAATATTTTTAATAGACCACACTCCAATAGTTGTTAAGCTGTGGGGTAGAATTACAAAATAAAGCTGTTGCAAAGCATACGATAGTGCAATGCGCCCACGACTACTGACTTCACAATATATCTTAACATGTCTTAAGTCAGCTGGTCGGTACGTTCACCAACCACACGAACAGTAATATAAATGAGTAGAAATCTCTTCAAATTATGATCTAAATTGGTTATACATTAAAAAGCATTATTTAGTGATAATTGGTGGACAATACTGCCTGCGTCGATTGAGAGTTGCTCTGCGACCGACCGCCAGTATATAATTTGACGCCGCCACTTGATCGCTGCTGATGCGATTACCGTTAACCTGATCACATCCATATTTTGATGCATGGAGTACAATAACAATACCTTACCAAATTATGATTGTGATATGTTCCCAGGTACTTCTTCGTCTTCAAAATAATATTATTGACAATCGATAACGTCTTTTTGTGTTTCTATAGTGTATTTGTAACGCAACATTGATTGATTGATTTTGTATTGCAGTGTAATTTGTGGCGCGCTCAGACTGCAGCGGTCGAAAAGCTGATCAGAGACGGGACATATCTTGGTCGCTCAGTAGCGACTCTGTGACGCATGTAGGTATCAGACAATAGCAGTAAACGTATAGCAACCAAAATAACATCGTTGTTGCTGCTGATTGGCTTTCGCGTTGCTGTGACATTCACTGAATGGCTGCTTTATGATTGGCATTTGATTCAAATAAGACTGGGCTACAGCTAGCAACGGACAGAAATGTTCGCTCTTTTGATGGTTTTGAGAGTTAGTCGAGTAGGCGGGATTCGAAAGAAATATTAAATGTCAGAGGTCAATTATCTACAATGCCATGAATTTAAAAAAGGATTTACAAAGCGGAAACTAAACAACAATTTGATATCAAAATGTTTCTAAATATTGTGTTCATTTTATAGTGAAAGGGTAGGTCGAATTTCACGATAGTCTTTATTGTGCCTTTACAAGAACAAGGCAAAGATTTGCAGAATGAATATAACAATGTCGAAACTCATAATGGTTTACCGTAATGTAGACATGAGGTGGCCCTCAACTATATTGGGACACTGTTTAGTTGGATTGGATAAAATTTTTTAGTAAATCATAAGCAAGGTTATATTGTGACCAAATGATAAAATATTAATAGAAAGGATGGTCTAGTAAATTGATAATATGTAATACATTATATTTCCACCCGATGTTTCCATTAACGGTCAACACGATTTACAAAGACAAATCATTTTTAAAAGATAAATATTAAAAAAGACCGCAGAAACAGTTAAACGAGATTTCCAATCAAATGGATGTAACTATAGATGTCCTTCTATGTTGACGCGGGATTTTTGGTCGGCATTAGTTCATTGTCAACATCGATCCCATCAGACCTTTTCTTTACTGTTTCATGGATCACATCGCTAGTTGGAAACGCATGCGTATAACAACAATTTCCAACATATCAGTTTGTTGAATAAATTAAAATACATAATTATATAAAGTACTAGTCTCCACAGTATATATAGCCACTGCGATTTTTTAATGTGAAAGTGAATATTTTAAATTGTGAATCTCTCTTTCATGTCATCCCCAGACTGTTCCCCGCAGGACCTTAACGGTGTTCATTAGTTGCCAGAGCATCAAGGTTATCCTTCCGCTTTTAAATCATTTATAATAAATCAAATGAAATTTAATATAATTTAATATGGCTATCTATAATGATGCGGTATCGGATTGTATTCTTTTCTCAATGAAAGTAATATGATATAGTATTGTATAGACAACAGTGGTGTTATATGAATTAGTGTATAGAAACTTGATTTTCTAGGGAGATCTTGGATATCATGTAACTTGCGCTGCCTTATAGGATTTCTCATCATTCGACATGATGTTGAGATATGGTAGCCTACTGGTTAAGGTCACAGTTTAAATCAAAGTTGAACCATGCATATTTTTATGCCAATAACGTGCTGTCTGGCGATGCTGAGCTGACGGTATCTATAGATATGCGAATTCCGAAATTGATTGAAAGTCGAAAGACACTTTCGAACGTCGATCTCTACCTGGTCTACTCAGGGCCATCTATTTGTAAACACCTGGCATACTACCTATACCAACCACTGTGCATAAGCTTATAACCCTTGTTCTAAGAAAGTAAAATATCTAGCTTGATCTGTAATGATTATCAACAAGATGCATGATGATACTTTGAATCCTGCAGGCTCAAATGTTCTCATTAATTTTATGTACCTCTTGACTTCCCGGCTTGACTTCCCGGCTTGACTTCTAGCAACAACAAACTTTCGTTCCCACACTTTATATCACTCTACAATCTACATCGTCGATGATAATAATATGCGTCATGTATGCTACGTAACGTATACCACCGACTATAGGGCAATGTGATAAGCAGCAGGACATTTGGTAAGACCCGCAATATGCCCCTGCCTTCACATTAGTTTATGGTTAATATGGTTATGATCAGTTGCGGATATATTTGGAAAGCCTTTAGTTTCAAGCGGAGCAATTTTTTGCTTTATCGGCAAGTCGAGGCTGTATATAGCTGCTCAAGTAGCTGCTATTAGTATAGTCACATTGCAGATTCCACGGTCCGGCGTATTCTACGGACCTGAACACGGAACATATCGTCATAGCCATACATAAACACCACATAATTAATCACCAAATTTGTTGTGAGTTTTTTGATATGTTTGTGCATTTTTTTCTTAGTGTTTGTGATGTCATGACTATTCAGAACAACTGTTCTAGATATCACCTATAAAATTGAAGGAATGATCCATTATCCTCATCTATACATTTTGGTAACGAATTCAAATAAAAAAAACACACACACACACATTGCCATATAATCCTACCAGACATTTTTCAGCTGTTCATTATCATTATATAGGGTGGGCTTAGGGAGCACTTTGAAGGCTACCGATGGATATGCAAGCCACATGAAACAGAATAAAAATAGAATGTTACATATGATGACAGGTCATCTCCTACGTAGGCTGAATATCCTCTCTCAGTTGGAAGATTGAAATTAAAACGTTAATTTCAGCAATTGATAGAATCAATCAATAAAATTTAATGATAAATTGATAAAATAGCAAATAGGCAGATGATATAGCTTGCTTAAATTTAATTATAAACACTGTAAATTTACAAATAAGGAGTAAATTAACCCATACACATTGCATTTACATTTCAACGATTTGATGATGTTCGACTGTACCACCATGACGCGATGTGTAGGGAAAGATTCCGAAATATAGGTTCTATAGAAGGCCTTGGGAAAATGATTGTGCTCTAAAGGAAAGCAATGCATGCGATCTACGCAGACAATGGATCTCAAAGGTAAATCAAAGTTCGAAACCCTGAATCCAATTTCAAATTAATAACACATGTTACTAAAAAAACGTTTATAGAAAACGTTGCCAACGTCGAAAACTCTAAACACGAAGAATCTAGTAGTCTTGGTAAAGGGACAGTTTAGGAACATCCCACGATAACTTTAAGGGATTACCTGATTATCATTTCAGGTTATTAGTCTTGTTTGATGTAAAGAATTCTTAATTAAATGCGCTGTCGGGTCGGCTGTCGCTGAGCAAACTCTGAAAACCATATTGATCTTTTCGGCTTCAGTTATTTGATAAAAACGAATCAAACAGATTATTTCAACAATTCTCTACGATATTCATTAACAAAGATGCTTTATTTGGTAAATGTGCTTATGTTGACTGTATGGATTATCAAAGTTTTTTGATGCTATTCCTATAGCTATAGGCTGTTCCTATATCTGTTGTTCACAAAATACTGTACATCGGCCAAAATCCGCAAGTCGAGCAATTCTTGCCGTTGAGATTAATACTGTATCATACTGATAGCGTGAAACCCTATACAGACACTAAAGACAATTGGTGAAACAATCAAACTTTATTTATGACTTTAGAATGGGAAGGCAAAGATGAGTCAAATTGCGATCTTCAGACGGTGATCGGCCGTGGTACTGTAAGAAGACTATATATTTCGACACTATATTACATCAATGCAAATAATGATATGATCATTGGTAAATCCTGCTTTTATAATACCTCTGCGCATCAATGGATAGAAAAATATTAATTTCAAATCAAACGTCACATTATAATTATATTTTACATTGATTCCCGAGAAGAAAATGAAAATTATTGACGCTGGCATCAATCATGGAATTGTCTAATCTCCATGAAGGTGCTGGCGTTCCAGATTAATTTGGAAAATAGGACAAATTTGTCATTCATTACACTTTCCAATGATTCTAGGAGAACTGCCTCTTTCTCATTCTACATTAAGATTTTCAAAATGTCGGTTATGGAGTCATCGTTTCACTCGGTATAAAAATCCAAAAACATGTAGGCAATGTAATGTCAATACACTGTGCGGATTCAAATATGGAAGATAGGACTAAAGATCTTCATAATGACATGTTATGTCATGCAAAGAATGTACTTGGAGTTATAAATGATCATCGAAAGACTCAGCCAAAACTTTGTGATGTTTTGTTGAGAGTGGAATCAGCTGAGTTTCCTGCCCATCGGTCAGTCTTGGCAGCTTGTAGTTCATACTTTTTGGCAATGTTTAGTGTGGATATGGCTGAAAGTAAGCAAAGAGAAATCGTACTACGTGACATTAATCCCACTCTATTGGCTCTCCTTCTAGACTTTGCATATACTGGGCATTTAGATGTCGAACATGAAAATGTGCAGTCATTGTTGTCGCTTGCTAGCTTGCTACAATTTCAAAAAGCTAGAGACATTTGCTGTTTATTTTTAGAAAGACTTCTAGAAGCATGCAATTGTTTAGGAATTAGGAAGTATGCAGAATCGTATGGGTGTGACGTTTTTATTCGTATAATTGACACTTTTATCATAAAGAATTTCATTGATATAATGCTATGCGACGAGTACCATTTCATGCCTTATGAAGTGCTTTTAGAAGCTCTGAAGAGTGATAGATTGTGTGTGAATACAGAAGAGCAAGTCTATGAAGCTCTTATGAAATGGATTAAATATGACTTACCTAGCCGGGGGCACAGGCTGCCTTCACTACTTGGTCACGTTCGATTACAACTAATATCTGTTAAATATCTTGTGAATGCTATAAGCTGTGAGTCCCTTATCAAAGCTAGTATGGAATGCAGAGACTATGTTGACGAGGCAAAGAACTATCATCTAGAAAGTGAACAAGAACCTCATGTTCTTTCGTTACGTACAAAACCTAGAAAATCTACGGCTGGGTTGTTGTTTGCTGTTGGTGGCAAAAAGACTGGAGAGGCTATCACACGAACCGTTGAACGATACAGGTAAGGGTCAAGGGAGATTACTTCAACTGTTGGTTCCAGTATTAGCGTAATCTATTACTAGGCCTTCTATGGTTTGTTTGTTTCTAATATAGTATGTATCATGACAGTTGGTCTCCTGTTGCAAACTTAAACATAGCTCGCCAGCAACTTGGTGTCTGTGAATTTCGTGGACGTCTGTTTGCTATTGGTGGCTCAGATGGTTTCACTCGCTTAAACACTGTTGAAGTGCTAAATGAAGATGAAAACAGCTGGCAGTATGTCAAATCATTGAATGTATGTCGGTCAGGTGTTGGTGTTGGTGTCCTTGGTGATGCTCTATTTGCACTTGGTGGCTACGATGGCAGGCTTTGTTTAAACTCTGTTGAGCGATATGATGCAGTCAATGATCAATGGTCGTGTGTGTCTGCTTTGAATGCAACTAGAAGCTTCCCAGGTAACATTAGAATATTATCTTGCTGCACATGTACAGTCTGTTGATTGCATTTACATACATGGGCATGTACTGTGTCAACCACTTGACATTTTAATATAATTACTTTACCATGTTTCTATGCAGGCGTTAGTGTTGTTGGCAAGCGGTTGTTTGTTGTTGGTGGTAATGATGGTTTGTGCTTCTTGTCATCTTGTGAAGTGTATGACCCATTAACAAATCGTTGGTCTTTAATTGCCCCTATGTCAAGACCACGTGCTGGTGTTGGAGCAGCATCAATCAATGGATGCCTTTTTGTTGCTGGTAAGCTTACAATTTACAGCATTATTAAATTGGCGCATAATTGTTGACTGTTCAATGTGATCCTGATCAGATGGTTCAGACCTGGAAAACTGCTGCTAAAATTGTCATACATTACAATTAATTTTCCAAAAAGAAATCAATTTTGGTTCTACGAAAGCAATCCATTTTTGTATTTAAACCATTGATTTAGCTTTAATCTGTGTCATTTAAAGGCATAAAATTGACCAGCATCCTTTGCGCTTGGTCTTCGAATATGCCACACTGATTCACTATACTACTTGTGGCTTGAAAAATGGCAATCATTTTTCAACTTTGGGCCTGCAAGGCACAATGGTCTATTTTATGCCTTTTACAGGCACCAAGTTTTGCTGAGCCAAAAAATGACGAAAATAATATACAATAATTTTTCACTGTAGGCCTAGTAATTAATTACATGTCAAACGTCCTGAAAAAGACTTAGACTGAAAAAGATTGCAGTAACCAATTACTTTAGTAACACTCATTCATAATTTTCTCTTAAGGTGGATTTGATGGAACATCGCGCCTGGATGTTGTAGAGATGTTTGAACCACGTATGAATGCCTGGATGCGTATTACACCAATGACATCATGCCGTGATGGTGTCTGCATGACTGCATACAGTAGTTGTCTATTTGCCGTAGGTGGTATCGATGGACCATCTTACTTGAACACTGTTGAGTATTATGACCCATTTACGGAACAATGGTATGAGTCAGTTGGCATGGCAACATCCCGAGCTGCTGCTGGGGTGGCAGTACTACCACCGTTCTTATAAAATTTTGCTCTGTCATTTGTCATGTTGTATCCACATAAATAGTAATAATGTTTAGTTTATTTATTTCTATAGCGCTATATCCAAAATTGCTCAATAACGGTGTTTCACAATGCATAGAGTTATGAAAATTAGAGGTAATACTGTAACTGGATAATTGTGTTGTTGTTGATAAGATATGATATTTATACAATTAGTTAATTAGTAGTGTCAAGAACTCAGTAAATTGTGTGCAGACTATAACTTAAATTTTCTAGGCAAGTGGCACGTACTTTCCCAAAAAACGTTCAAGGCTGCATACAGGCTTACAATAAAAAGTAATATTTTAGAAATGGGAGACGAGAAAGATGCATCTATATATCAAACAGTTTAACTGTAAGGATCGATAGCTATGAGGCATTCACTGTAAAACTATATTATTTTATGTAAAACAATATTGTATATTCATATTCAAAACATTCAGATAATTATATTGATAATTACTACGACAACATAACTTTTAACTAATTGTCAATAAATCTGTACATTTAAGAATTTTATCAAAACTCAATAATATAACAACGTATTGCTAGCATTGTTATTATAATGCTGCCTCGTCATTATTACTAGTCCGACTGTTTGATTCATTTATATTTATACTATTGAGATCTACTATGCTTGAGTTAATGTGAGTATCTGATGCAGTGTCAGATGTTTCATCAGTTTTGCTCTCTTCATCTTCTGTGTAAAGAGATGAATCATCATCATCATCGTCGTCATCACTGCTACCTAAATCCATAAAATCTGCCGTATTTTCATCAAAAGAAGAAACAGACTCATCAGTTGTCAGTTCAGAACCTCCGCTTAGTATCTCTCTTCCATCTCCTCCATCTAAACTAAAATCTAAAGTTGGTGCATGAAAACCAAGTGAAGACAGACTTTGAATAAGATTGTCTCTGTGTAGAAAGGCATTCATTTCTTCATGAAGCGCAGATCGCACCAAAGGACTAGAACGGAGATCTTCAAATCTAAAATTTGTTCTACAAATACAAAATACAAGTTACAAATTAAAATCACAAACATTGATATGAGCTATGAATGAGATGATTAGTTTTGGGAGAGATAAGATTGTAGCATTATATAGCCTAACGGAAAAAGAGGGTGGCAGAGTACCAAACAGAAATAATTAGAATGAGAATACAGAAAATTTAAAATCTTGGCTTGATAAGATACAGTCATGGATGGGCAAATCAAGATAATTTTACAATCAACTCCATTAAACTATATTTACGTGGATATCAACCTATAAGGACACTGGAAACTAGACACATGAAGAATGTCTCTTTGTAGTGACACAAAAGCTGATAGGTTGACTTTAATAAGTGCACCCCTAAACTTGATGGGTATTGGGCATGCAAGTAACATAATCAATCACTTAATCTTGAAAACAAAATAAAATGGAAATTTCAAATAATCATACCTTGAAGATCGACTAGAATTTTCATTGACTTTTGGATCAGGTAATACCTAAATACAGGTCAATAAAAATTGTATAGAACTATTCATGAACTATTTAAAAGGTGTTTGTTAAGTTTATGAACAGTTTCACAACTGTCAGTTCATGGACACCGCAGTTGTTTTATCAGGGTTAGAAGTTGCTGCCAACTGTCTTTCCACATAATCGCCAGGTTTGCAACTTACAACTTACAGAGTGGCATTATTTTATATATTTTTTCCATATACGGTGTTGCAATTCAATAGCAAATTGAAAATATTGATTCAAAAGTATATTTTTTTCCACATCAAGCCACCTTGAATGCAGCTGCTAAAGTTAACATGCCTTCAGCAACAGTTACCCATATTACATTTTTGCTTTTTCTCATCTTTGCTTCTTTTTCCACAATACTGTAATGTACTGAAAGTGTGTATTACAATTAGCTATGCTACTGTGAATGTACAACGGTAATTCTCCGGGCACTCTCTAGTTAGCAGCTGCTTTAACGTTTTTTTAATAAGCAACTGTAAGTATATTATTTCTTATTAGAATTAACTTTACCATCCCTGCTTATGTGACTCAAATCTAAGTTAGCTTAGTGTTGCAATTGAAATCTAATTTTACCTGAGCAGGCATTGTCTTCAGCAAATCAATTGCCTTTGTTTCTAAATCAACTGCAAGGCTTATGGCAGCAATATCTCTGATTGCCTAGTAAATAATATTCAAACATTGGTCATTCAGTTATTCCAGAGATAGTTTTATTAATTGAAGCATGAGAGTTTCATAAGTAATTATGTGAGCTGAACAATACTATCTATAGAAGGCAATGATGGTATTGAAATCAAAGAAAACTAGTTTCTCCCTGTGTTTACCTTTCAGGGTGATTGGATTACATATATCACGTTGCCTTGCCTTACAATTTAGCCTTCATCCAATTTTATAAATATACATGGTCGTTTTTGATTAGTTTTATATTATTGATCAAGATGCTGATGCATTATTTTATTGCACATATTTTGTATATACTGTAGCAATGTTTTATTATTATTACCTTGCAAAAACAGCTTGCTAATTTAGCATCATTTGTAAAGCCAGCCAGTAATTCCTCTGCCATGCCCCACTCCTGTAGCAGCAGAACAGCATTAAACTACTACCGTAGGTGATACACACAGTTTAAAAAACAAACGAATACCAAGGAAATATATATTTACTTGTGCAACATTTTCTACAACCAGAAACAATTCAGAGAGACCACGTGTTACAGGAGATACTAATGAAAAACTAGTACCTAAAAACAAAAGGAAGTCGAAATAATTCAGAGAAGAGACAATGTTGCTCAATGTATAGAGCAATAATAACATAGTCAACCTACCAGCATCGTTTTCCATTGTTTTGGTATATAATGTCCATAATGGTTTTAATAATTTCAAGTCTGGTCGTAATTCATCAGTCAATGGCTCAATAGACACATCACCAAACAGAAATGGATCCCTTAAAACAATAAGAACTAACTTAAACAAACATTATATTGTCCTACTGAATTCAAATTTTCTATTTAATGCTGGTATACGAGAGCAGTGAAAGTTTTTCTGTGAAGCAATGCTGGTGTATGCTTATGCACAAGTCAATTGCCACCACAGCATTAAGACCCCCGGGAAATATGATGTGTCATACCTGTCTCTTTAACATGGTTTTAACAAACTCCATTGTACCCTGAATCTTCCCGTGACGTTAACGAGATTTTGAAAAATAGTGAAAAGAGAGACCTGAATAGTCTACATGAAGGAACAAATGGCTACTTTGATGCAACAACAATCATTCACTGTTTCCCAAACTCGGAACGACAGTCGGAATGGCAAGGCTTACTATAGAAAAAAGGTTGAGTCAGAATTATAAAAATTGTATTTCCTTTCATGCAAAATCAAAGTTTCTAACGTCCATGTCAGCTATGCCCACATCTCTAGGACACCTTTTCGGCTTCGAATAAATATAATTTATTATGAAATACATGAAATACAAGGGTTTTTAGTTGTTGGATTTACTTTTTTCTGTCAAAAATGTGTCAATCATCCTCCACGGCCTGTGGTTTGGACTGTGCACCTGCTGTTTTACGTACACATTACCTCCATTTGTGACAGGTGTTTCTCAGGTGTTCACTATTTCTACTAAATATCCTTGTATCTCATGTGTTTCTTGGTTAAATGAACTCGCCATTCTTTATAATTTAGCTTCAGCTATTCAAATATGTGATAAAATGTTTTCATGTCATGTGCACGTTCAATATTAACACTCCAATTCCCCTACATTTCCTGGGGTTCAAGGGACAATAATGTCAATTTAATGGTGCATTATTGACAGTACGTTGCGAGTAAATGGTTTAACATAACCATGTTGTAGCTCATCTTCAACATACCCTACAGCGATCTGAAGGATTCTCAGCAAGAGGCCAGTCGCCATGAGACGCTGCTGACCAACTTGATTGCACGCCACTACTACAAGCCATGCCCACAAATGACACAGAGGCAATAGTCTATAGCAAATTGTTAAAAACAACAACAAGTAAAATCAATAAATGTCTATTTACAGATTGCTCTAGTGATAGTCAATATGTTGTTACCTCACCTTGCAAATTGAAGATTTTGTGCAAATAAAGCGCGGAGCAGAAAGCACCCAGTCTCAAATCTAGAAACAGAACTGACATTGTAAACACTAGAATAAAGTTCATGAACGCTTAAGAGCCTGATTGTCTTCATGAACAGTTTATATGAAAAAGGACATTTATTAATATTCATAAACTGTTTACGAACATGGTTAAGTTGATGAACTTGGTAAACTTTATCAGCATGTGTGGTCTGATCATCAATATTGACAAAATATTTTAATTGTTTTTGATGTCCCTACCTGCCCATTTGGCCACCAGTTACAGTAAATTTCCACCCCCAGTCACTGCTTGATGATGTTGAAACAAATTTATAATGAAGAGTGTCACCTAATATATCATAAAAAAGATAATTGAATTTTAGTGATACTGTAGCGTGCATTGAGTAAGAAAGTGACGCGAGCTGATTCGATTTACCAGGTATTTCCACATCATGCCAATTATTAGCACCACTGTAGGTATGTTTGCTTTGCAGGAGATCACTACTAGATGATAATGTTAATTCATCAGATAGTAGCTCAATAACACATCTATTTTAAAACAGAGAAACAATGGATTAATCTCTAGTGAGCACAGCAGATATAGGCAAGAGAAATGTCCAGTTGTTACTAACCGTGAGTCAAAGGTCACAAAAAGGCTTGTGGCACCAGGAATATAAACCTTGCTCTAAATATAAAACAAACATTGAGTATAAAAGATTAGTCAAGGCCAATCGGCATTCTATATTCAGAACAATTATTTTATCATAGAAAACAACTGTTAGCATTTGATTGACACAGGAGCTGTAATTAAAGAGGCAAATGCACAGTACACACACAGTACATAAATAGTCAGTAAACAACAGTTCGAATAAAAGTTAATAAAATTCATGAAAATAGAAGGGTCTGCTTTTCAAGAATTTATCACCAACCGTTCATGTATGGTATTTCGTAAGGTTAAGGCTGATTTGTCCATTATCTATCATCATCAATAGTCACCTTCATTATTTAATGATAGGTAATAAGGGTGAGGTGTCTAATGAAGTTTTAATTGAAGTTGAAATAGATGTGGGCCGTACTTTGCTGCAATCCTTGTTGTGTTTATCTTGTGTGTGTTTGTTGAAACATTTATGATTAAGCAAGCCTATGATCTCAAAACTAATTGAACTCAAAAATGCAGCCAGAAAAACAGTAAGGCAAAAACACTGCCAGAATGTTCAAGTATATATATCGCTTTTGGGGATACAACGGATTGCGATAGAACTTTCTACCTATCTGTAAATATCATTGTCATATATTTTTCAAAAAGAGCTGTCAAGTTGGAACTTTTCTTTTTTTTTACATTTTCCTTGTGAAGTGCTTTAGCGGCTAGTATCATAGTATATACGTTTCTGTGCAAAAGCATAACAACGACATAAGTTTTATCTAAACCTGTTGGGTCCCAAAAGGCGACTTTCAAGTTCTGTAGAAAAATTTACATAATTGAGAAGATAAATAACTTTGTGATACATTTATTTGGAAGCAATGAACCAACAGAACAACTACATGGAATGCCATAGCTGCTATAAGTCGTTGCGTGCGTGCGATGGTAAAATCATTTCGTCAAGCAGAAAATCATTTTGTGCAGTGTTGAAACCAATATGTTTGCTAAAAAAGTTTTTTTGTTTCTTAAAATAGTCCAAACAGCGAGCTAGGCTAATAATTTCTTCCATATTCGCCTTACATAAAAAGATATCAAGGATTATTAACAAAAATGTCTGATATTTGCAGCCTTAGCTTTGATCCTTTTGGTAAGTGGGTAATTATAAAACCGTTGTCATGGTGCTTCGATTGAATAGTGCTGCTATTGTTTTGTCTAAATAAACGATCGTCCCCATGAGGAAGCATTTAGCTAAATATTGAATTAACATATCTACATATGTATCCGCGGTGCCACCGTTATTGTATTAATGAAACAAATTTAGATTATCAAGGATGTTTTACACAAATGCCCTTGAAAATAATAAATTTTAATTTAAATATCAATCTGTTTAAAATAGATTAAGAAAATTGTTCAGGAATTTATTCTGCTGAATCCAAGTTTTTTAAATTTAATTAACTGGACCTCAAAAATAGAATTTACAATGGTATTACAGGCTATGCTTTTAAATAGACTAGTTTATTACATTACTCTAATGTATATGGAACTATGTATGTATATTATGCTCTTTTCACTTTATAAACCCATGAAATGTTCAGCTTAAATTTGTTACACATTTGTATATAGATAGTGCTATGCTAAGTATGTAACAACTGCCTTTTATAACTGAACTAGCAATGAGTGACCCGCGTTGCTGGGTTGATTCATTTATTTTCAAGACTGTAAGTTTCCGTTACTTAGATTTAGAATTTGATTGACAGATTTCATCAATAGAACAATAGAATAATTGTGTGAACAATAGAGAATGGTCAATGATGCGTGTGAAATTGAGAAGGACAAATTGCTTTGTTGTTGTCATGCAAAGTTGGATTACAAAATAAAGATATGTTTTCTTTCGATGCAGGAAATAGGGAATGGAATATAAAAAACTAAAAGCGTCATTAAACTCGCGGAATGACATTGATTGTAATGATATGTTTTCAAAATTTTTACGTAACAATTGACAGAGAAAACGAAAAACAAATCCATGGTCGCGACAGCACTCGTACACACATACAGACTTTGAAGTTTATAGATATAGATGTTTCAGCCATATCGCTTTATTGGTTTGAGATGCCAACAGAAAAGCATAAAGAATGGGTTTTCAGAAAGACCTGAGTGAGGGGGATGCGGTCCCCCGATAAGTATTTAATTATAGTATCTCGATGTGGGAGGGAGCTTTTATAATTGTGCTTAATGCAAACATTAATGGAAACAGTTTCATACACGGTACCTAATTAAGTTCATTATAATATGAAACATGTACAACTTGCAGATCATTTCGTCGGTCATAACGGAATCCAGTTACAAATAGTATATATCGCCGATATAATTAGATATCAGTGAATTGAAAACATCTTGAGAAACTAATACATATACAATTAACAAAATTAGTGGCAGGCAATCACTTTACAGTATTGTAGCATCTATACGATTTATTGAAAGGTCATGTACAGGTTTGAATGTAATTTGTAACCTTTGACATAAGACATAAGATACTAGTACTGGAAATGAATATATCGCAAAATCAGAACCAATAACAAGTAATTCCAGTCTTTCATCACAAAATGATGGCATTGGGATTTATACTTCGCAGCTTAAATTTCCCCAAGACACGAAAATGCAGGATAGAGGCTTCATGGAGCTAGATTTTCTGGGGGATCCCCTAAACAGTAAAGCTGTCGGCTCCCATGATTCATTTCACACTAATTTACTCGCATCGCGTGTAACTGGGTACTAGTTGTTTCAAATGTTTTTATTTTATATGCAAAACTCATTTTGCGCAGTGAACAATTCACACAGCATTTGACACAGTAGAAACTTGTTAATTATGGCAGAATATATAATTAATTCTTAATCCCAAATTAAACAAAAATCCTCATCAACGCATTTTAGGGGGTTATTTCCCATACCTGATACACTCATAATCGCTGCGTATGGGTGAATTGCAACCCATCATATGACAGAAATCAACTGATAGCATGATGATAGTAAAAGTCTTCATTCTGCATAACCTATATCAATTGAGATGGTTTATAATAGTAAGTTAAGGCTGCATCAATACGTGACGTATTTCATTCACACAAAATGTATCTGTCTGAACATGATATTGTACAACAGCATACATTTCAACTCCTATTTGGACAAGGTTACTTTTAATTTACTTCATGTAATTATTTATACATACTTATTCTGGTGCTAAAATCACCATCAGTCCCGAGTTTATACAAATTAATATTCGAGGGTAAATGTCATGATTCCTTATCCCATGATGGTAATGGTGATCTGATTCACAAATAGAAAGTCAGCTACTCAAGCTGCTTTAAAAGAGACTTTGATGCACGTCGATTCTAAACTAGATCTCTATCACAGCGCATCGCTGTGCGAATTCATCACAGCGCAAAGTGAATTTTGCATATAAAATAGTGCATTTAAAACAATATTTCAACCGAAATTACTACATAACCAAACGGTTTTTTGATCGCACGAAGCAAGATGTTGACAGCACATGTTCATTTTTTCAGAGCAAAGAACAGAGAAGACGAAATGATTTTTTCACCACGCAAAATGAAGTTACTACCCTGCAAAATGATTTGTACTACCGTGCAGAGTGATTAGCCACTTATGACAGCTATGGCGTTCCAAACAACTGCATTATTTTAGCACAATCTCTTGAAAAACAGTGAGATAATTTTGTGATAGATAAAAATGTTCAAGTAAGATTGTGAATCATTTGACTGACTAGTCCCCTCAAAAATGTTGCATGTGAATCTTTTCTTTACCCATGTGAAAAAATGTACTGAACATAGGGTCACTTAACGTCAATGAACTGTTTCACTAGGGGTATCAGTACATTTTCCTGGCATGACACTGTGGATAGCGTTATCACCGAGCAATTAAAAGCAACTTGAGTTAACACAGCACCTGAAATCCAAAAAACTGTACACAATCAACTTGCAAAATTATCTTTGTTCTGAGCACGCTCCGCTTTCGAGCTATTCCCGGTACCACATCAGTGAGATCTTTGAGACGTAGGCCATATAACCTTTATTGCATGGTTCAATTCATAATATCAACCTGGAAGTTCATTTGATCTTCTCTGATAGATTTTGAGTTATTGTGTACAAGGTTTAGACAGAAATATCAGATATTTCTAGCATTTAAGGAAGTGATAATTGTTGAGTCTTGGAATAGGGAAGATGAAGATGAGCTGAAAGAAATGCTTAAGCTTGCAAAATTGTCACATGCTCAATAATTGTACTAACCTCTACCGTAGAGCCAGCTTTGTAATTGTGCCCTGATTCTCTAACTTCAGATGCCAGTTGGATTTCTCCCATGCATTGCACAGCAGAGATAGCCAATGGGCGTAACAATTCAGGATCACATGAACGGACAAAACTGAAAACAACCTTTACCAAGATGGATAATAACGTCAGCTTGAATTAAAGTACAGTAACAGAAAATACGTTTTCGAGAAGTAAAAAGTATTCGCATCAAACCTTGTCAAATTGATCTTTGCATTCATCTAGCTCTTGCAGTAAATCAAGCAAACCAACAATCTTAGCGGCATCAATACCGTGTAATGCTTCGTGGGAAAGTTGACGATCTTGTGGCCAATTAGCAAATAAATTACAGAGGAGTCTACGAGAGTAACCAATGGCAACAGCAGTGTGAACCTGTGAAGTATCGACATAAAATAGAAGATTGAAGTCGGCTGATTTCTGATGGATGTCATGGAAACACATATTTAATTTCATGGTTAGAATACCTGTTTAGTAAACTGATTGGCATTCTTCCTGTTCTTCTTATAAATCTCTTGTGAAAATAGGTGAGAAGATTTCAGGATACGTAGCCATTGTTTGGTCTAAAGGAAAGATATTAACTGAAACTAGAAAAGTGGATTGAGAAACGAAAAGCAGTCACAAAGAATCTTACAATACATGTTTGTTGTGGTTACTATTAAAATATTGCTCAATCATTTCTTATAGCGCTTTTGAAACAATGCAAATCTACTTACTACCCAATATATATGTTAGTGGACACTGACCTCATTGACTTCAATCTCTGATACTGTAGCTATGAATTTACGGTGGTTTTCTTCTGATTCTGGTTTTGCAGTTAGATTGTCTAATGGTATCCTGTTGCTTGTTGGTCTCATGTCAAATCCAATGTCAACTGTCGATAGACTAGACACAGCATTGCCAATCATCTCTTTATCAGTTACATTCTCCTCCCTAGCAACATCAATATGGCAAACACATAAGTACATTCATAGTACTTGCACTACAGGTTAAACGTTAGGGTTGGCTGCAAATCGATTATATGCCTGGAATGTAGCAATGGTCTACATACAGGAAGTTAACATAAGATCGAAATGAGGACTCAGCAATTTGTAGAAAAAACAACATTTAAACAAGAACTGGGTAAACACGTTAAAATTATTCACTGAATTAGCAGTGTGACTGGCGCTTGCACGGCGGCAGTGACGGATTAAGTCTGAGTGATAACTGACTGGAATAAATAGATTCCATCATCCAAGCAAACAATGGTGTAGACATATTGACGGGTTTAATAAAGACAACAAAAATTAACAATGGAAATACGCCACAAATAAAATATGCTTATTTGCTCATCCTCCTGTTTTATAAATAATATTACTTCAGTCAAATCAATCAATGTTTATTAAGAACTTGGAAAGATGAACATTTTTTCCTATCATACCAGTTTTCATTTATTTTCATTTTGATTTGTGCACTGGTAGCTTAGTTGCAGAGTGTCCGCACTCTGTGCAGGAGGCCGCGGTTCGATTCTGCGTCGATACATATAAACAATTTGTGTTTGCATATCATATTACAAATTGTATGATCAGAAACATAATTATAGTTGAAACTATAACCCACCATTTAGCTGACAATGAACGTATTTCTTCGCTTACGTGAAATTCTCCATCTTGATAACTAAAATAAATTTGGAAAAAGAATGAATTGATTGCATTTATTAGATGAGGATTTCAGGCTGATTTTTATACATGTCTATTGGTTGTTACTGTAGCAAGGGTGCCATAGTAGTAGTAGTAGGTGAGACGATACTGCTCTACCGAAGGCACCTGTACCACTCTTCTATTTCTAGATGAGTGACTTCTTTCGCTAAAAGAGCAGTAATTGTAAATATTCTTTACTGATCTCAGCCGCAACACTGCAGATCAATTTCAACAGATTTCATGTCAGATGGACCTCGATTGTCAATGCGCAATGATGTGTCGCAGCTACTCATAATGCAATTCCCTCTGGACCATTCCATCCGCTATCCTTAGATGGTACTCATTTGATGTTTTAGATAAAGTCAAGGCTGAGTTTACCGTCACATGATTTGAGCTACAGTAGATCAGACGTGATCAGATAATAAGTCCGGCTGCACTGTCATCTGCTGGGTCAGACAAAAGTAGGAATCCTGGAATGCTAGATCCTGGAAGGCTAGGGCAAATTCAAAAGAAAATTGATATTTTTTAATGATTTGTGGTCAAATATCAACAAAAAATCCAGAAAAAATGGTTGAGATGCTTGTAGGATTGCTACCTTTTGTCGGAAGGATGCCATGAAAATAAAATACCAAAAGATGGTAATCTGAATTAAGGATTGAAATTTATTAGAAGTGACATTGGAATGGGAACGTAATCTTAAAAATAATTAGCACTATTAGATATAGGTCATATAGCATTAAGACTTAAGATGTTCTATAGAAACCATGTTCTATTGGATATAGTCATTGTGCTTGTGCATATATTCATCACTTTTTCAAGTTTCAAAGTTGCACCAACATTTTTGCAGGCACATTTTAGGCTAAAATTTTTGGTTGCAGACATTGAAATTTTTTATCGACCCCTGCCAGTGTCTTTTTATTTCCTTGTGGGTTCTATGATAAGAGCCTGGAGCTAGTTCCAGTGATTACAAAGTGTCCATATTATTGTCCATGTATTTCAAATCAATTTCAACACATTCATGCAGATAGGCCTTGATCATCAATATGCAGAAATAAAAAATTGATAGCTGACTGATAAATCGAGTTGGTACATTAAGTAAAACCTAAACATACTAACCGACTTTGTACTTCTTTCACTAATTCAATACCATCTTGGTTATTCATTTCATAAATAGCACGGATCAGAGCAAAACTACATCCTACGGCCTCGTGAATAGCCTTTGTAAGAAAAAAGATACAACAAATATTTCATATTTACAATGCTAAAAGAAATAATTGCGCAAATGATTAGCAGCATACCCGCATACACTGTTGAGTTTCAGGTTCCAATCCTTCCAGAGGGTCAGCAGTCTTGCTGCTGCTCTCTTGAGAGGTGTGGAATGGGTTCATTGAGTTTGATGTAGATGGAACATTGTTGTCTTGCTCAGGTGATGTTACCATTGATAACGATGGAGAGTCTTCAGCATCACTTGGATACATTAACCAGCCAAGAAACTAAATCACAGAAAACAAATTTTGGATGCAAATGAATGCTTTCACAAATAAAGAAATGGTACCGCAACTAGCAAGGCAACAAACCTCTAAGTCCCTCAACATCCATTGCCGACTCATTCCAGTGCCACGACAAGCCAAGGAAACAACACATGGCACCAAACCACAGGAAAGCCAGTTATGAGGTACATTAGCTTCCTCCTGAAAGAAACAGTTTATAAACACATACTGACACAGCTACACATTTCCTTTCCTTGTTGTAGGTGTTAATCTGCAAGTAACTGGTCACAAGCAGACTCATTCTAACTTTGATAACCTTGAAGGTTCCTTGTCTATTTTAAATTACATTTACAGTAAGTTGCCTGCATAAATAATAATAAGATAGCTTACTATTATCCGCCGTAACAATGTTTTCAGAAGCAAAGAAACTAGGAATGTCTGTTCCAGAGTGTGACAATCTATCAACAAAACAAACAGATTTTACGAGTGTATAATATCAAGGGAAGCAATCCATCTACACCTGCAGTTGATTGTGTCTTGCTATACCAGAGATAGTCTTTAGCATATTGATAAATAGCTCCCCATGGTTTGAGTCAAGGCAGGAAACGCTAGTTTTTGAAGATGGAAATTCAAGACAGCGCTCTTTGACCTACAGGTAAAACGATAAAAGTGATTATAAGATATTCATAATAGGATGTAGAATGAAGTCATCTCGATAGTTACCATAGATTGCTTTCTTGTTATAAGGTTGACAACAACAAGCAGACTTTGATCAGGTAAAGTCTGCAGCACAACGACTTGTTTCGCAGCATCGTTGCTGAAATGAGCCCGTCTGCCAACGTAGCCAAGCTAAATATGATTAAAGCAGATTTTGGTTTGCCATATAATAATGCTATGTATATTCTACTTACGACTGGCATAAGATGGTCATCTTACCTCTGGAAAGCCAGCAACAACTGCCACAGAGAACAGATCATAGTAAGAAGGTTTCTGTAGTTTACAAAAGACAGGACATACAATTGAAGTGAATTTAACATAATACAGAAGTTAATTTGGTATTTGAAATCAGTATTTAGTTACCAGAGATGAGACGTCAGCGATTGTTCTATTAATGAAGTTATAGACAGCATCATGCCAACGATGACATTGCAGAAGATCATGGATGATATTGATCACACCAGCAACACAATTTAGACGACAGCTATCAACCAAATGAGATACAGCAATATAGTTATACAAATGAATAATCAGTATATAATGGCAAGAAAAAAAAGGCAATTCTTACCTTCTGATACATTGTGCACCAAAGTTGTATAGAAATTGAATTGCACTATATCCACCAGCAGTTACGTCTACAGTGCCATTACAATCCAATGCATCGTTAGATCTTACACTATCCATTCCAACTGCTCCTTTGTCAGCAATCTATTGAAATGGATGGCAATATGTTAAAGCATCCTTCTTCTTATCGCAAGATGGAAAACAAATACTCTTTACATTGTAATTCATTCATGTTACCTCAGGTCCAATGCACTTCAGTGTTTTATTCAGAGTACCAAGAGTAATACATAGTATGTATTCATTATTACAAGGGCCACTGGCAAAATAAAATATAAATAATACATTTGATTAGTTGAACAATTGTCACATCCACTATTGACTGAGTCAAGATTGTGAATCATCGATTAAACCAGCGACTTCAACATGCTTCTGATTTATCAGATATAAATGAGCTTCCTGTTATGGTCATAATACACTAGTAGTCCAAATGGAACCTTGCTAATTAGATTCACTAGATGCACTACAAACTATAACACAAAATGGAGCGATATACATTAATGTATAGCCTAGTAAATCATTTACTACCATAACTCACATAAGCATGGTCAATAAAGCTGGAAACAATTCATCAACAATTATGGTCATCAACTCTTCTGCACATGGCAAGTAAGTCATCTTAATAAAAACAAAAACATATTTTATTATTTATAAACCAGATAATCAGAGATTCCAATCAGAATATTGATTACAGTGGATTAACAAAACTTACCTGCCTGCCCTGAGGTAAAATAGCAGCAAGTAGACCAAGAATACGTTCTTGTGCCACGTCACTTCTATCGTCTTGTGATAACAGCACAGATGATTTTATAGATGACGTAGCAGTACCGTTACAGTTCAATTTACTGCTACTGCTATTGGTTAGATCATCAGTACTACTATCATTTGATTTGTCATTGATATCACTGTTTGATTCCATGTAACCATTTTCAATTGCTTCTCCAGACGGTGATTCACTGTCAGATTCATCTTGGGTTTGATCAGAAGATCTTACTATACTAGCAGAACTATCGTGTGAGACAAGGAGTGTACGGGAATCATCTGTATCAACTGCAGATGGCACATCAGCTGATGGTGTGGAAGTAAGCAAGGCTAAAATAATGATAAATAAATAGATATTATATTACTATTATTATTATTATTACTTATTACTATTATTATTGTTGTTGTTGTCCGTAAGACTATGTACATTGTATATATTTATACAGTTTGCCAGGATCAGACCCTGATCCTAAGCCCAGATGATTTTTAATGGGCGATTGACAGTGTTCTTCGTAGGATGTGAGCAGAGCCAACCAGTATTATCTTTCGAATTTCTTCAAATGAAATGTTCCCAGGAATTGGAGATATATACTTATGTAAACTTTTTCGAATAAGTCCCAAGGAGCCGATGATGGTTGGTACAATAATTGTCTTTGTATGCCACATTTTGGATATCTCCATCTCGAGGTCTTTGTATTTTGAAAATTTTTCAATTTCTTTCTTGGCAATGTTGTTTTCTGATGGGACTGATAAATCTATCAAAATGCACACACTATTACCATTGTCAGATTCAGTTTTGATGACGATGTCTGGACGATTGGCAGCAATTTCTTTATCAGTATGAATTGGCATATCCCATAATATTGTAACATTTTCATTAGCTATTACAATTTCAGGCTTGTGTTGATACCACTTTGATGGAGCTTCTGCGTTATAAAACTGACAAATTCTCCAGTGATTGTATGCCAGCGCTTTGTTGTTTCGGTGAAGATATTCAGTCCTTCTTCTTCTTCTTCTTCTTCTTCTTATTATTATTAAAATTTATGTTTATCTGATAGCAGATAATATAGGGCTCTAATATATGTCTTCATTTGACAGAGCGGTAAATAATAATAATATATGGTGAAAGAGTCAAAGAATAAACATTCTTTACTGTTACTATTATTATTGTTGTTGTTGTCCTTAAGACTATGTACTGACTATTCACTGCGATCTTCAGACAGATTTTTTACTCAATTTTTATTCAACTTTTTTACTCTATTTTACTCGATTGAGTAAAAAATCTGTCTGAAGATCACAGTGAAATGCGTGAAACTTGAGTAACAGTAAAGAATAAAGGGTTACCACACACTGGCCATGTTTGTATTCATATTACTAAACGAGAAGAAGTTGGGAGACACGAGTGAAGCGCTAAAAAATCAAGAGCTCTGATCTGTCTCCCAACTTTTTCGAGCTTAGTAATATGAATACAAACATTTGCAAGCGTGTGGTAACCCTTTTCTAAAATAAAACAAACATCAGAATCTCATTCGAGCGTGAATTTTCAATTCATAAATTCACAATTTAAAATTCAAATCTTATTCATAAACCAACCAAAGTGGAATTGATTCAATCAATCTTATTGGCAGGGATGTTAAAGTTACTTTTAAAAAGTACTTAGTTACAGTTACCGTTACTTGGACGAGAAAGTAACTAGTTACATTCAGACGTTACTTTTCAGAAAAAGTAATGGTTACTAGTTACAAGTTACTTTTAATTCGAAAGTAACTAGTTACAGTTACTTTTTCTGTTACTTTTTCTAAATAAATCTAAATATAAATCTAAATAAATCTACTTTTGTAATCGTTACTAACATCCCTGCTTATTGGTTTATAGTTATGACGCCAAATCACCATAATTCAACACAAAACCAACCAGCTTCAAAAATACAATCGATCTTGCAGTTCAAACTTGATATCCTGATTGAGAATTTCCAATTTGATTTTCGATTTGAGTTTTTAAAAACATGAACTCATGAATAAGAAAATAAAAAAGTCATGTAAAAAAAACTTCATATAGTGTGCTAGTTATTTTGCAAAAAAATTGGCGGACAATTTCCAATGAGCTACAGCTTTTTGGCACTCGAGTCTCTTCAGAAGATAATCAAAGTCAAAATCATTCGCCACATTGGCTATAATTTTTGATGCCTTCTCTTGTTTTCTCATTACGTGCCCTCTCATGCACCATAAATCTATACCTCATAGGAAACTGTGCACCAATTGCTAAAAAACCATAGACAAAAGCCAAGCAAAAGCCATGCCAAGAACAATATTCATATCAATGATGGTTATTCCTATAAGATTTTGATTGCTGATCTTAAATCTGATTGGTCAAGAACAATTTCTTACAATTCAGTGTAACACACAACAATAGACTATTCCACAGTTTCAATTTTGAAATTACATCATAAAATTGCAGAATATGTAATTGTTTATTAATAAAAACGAACCGTTGACAGCAAATGACTTTGTTAACCCTCGCATGCAATCAATCAGCAGTCCACTTGTCACTTTGATGTAATCAGATTCTATTTGAAGAAAAACAACATGAAAATGAACACCATATCATCCAGACAGAAATACTATTTAGTAGTCAATAGATGACTAACCTTCAATTTTTCTGTTTTGAAGCATTGTGGACATATTAAGTGCAAGCGAAGAGAATTGTAGCCAACTGTAGTGATGAGTGTATGAATGTAAATTGAAGCCACTTGTCATGGTAGCTTGTACGTCTGAAATTATCAAATTAATTAATTATGGACTAAAGCCATCAATATTATCATATTTTGTTTGGATTAACCCGACAAGCAAGCAAGCTCATTCACACATCACTCACCAAGGTCAAATGGAAATTTTGCAATGCTATGATGACGCTGGTGCCTGGAGTGACACAATAAATGAATACACTTGTGAATTAGAAAGGACGTTTTAATATGCAGGCATGAGAGTCAAGCTCTGTCAAAAGAGCATAAAATCCCTTGGAAAAAAACTAAATCAATAGCAAAAGCAATGATTTAGATGGATTTCCTTCATTTTAAGATTTATAGAAAATAAGGAAATCAGTTTTTCTGAGGAACTCTTTCATGCCTGAATTTGATCATATCTCAAAAATAAGCAAGCGATAAATACCTGAGGTTAGAAGTTACAGTTTTTGATGGTTTCATGAAATCTTGATAACAGCCAAAACAAAGATCAAAGTCTTTACATGTGTTACAGTGTATTCTTGTACCCACAATAAATGCACTGCATACATCACACTTGAATCTGTGAAAAGAAACAGGTGACTCTGAGTATCATTAATACAACAGACATGTAACTGAATTTATACACAACAGTATTACAATTTCAAAATGTACCTTAGATCAATGACCTGGTGATCTTCCGTATGGCCAGTAGGAACAACACCACCTAACAATATAAGTTATTAAGATTCAAAAGTCGAGCAAATGTTGCCATTGTTTGCCTAGGGCTTAACAAGTGATAAGTGAATGTTTTAGGCCCAAACAAAAACAGGCCTTGACGAAAAATACTACATCAGGCTGACTGAAGGGATATTTAAGAAACGATACACACAACATAAATCGGATTTCAGACATCGAAAGCACACTACAAATACGCAACTTTCAAAGCATATATGGGACTTGAAGGACCAAAACATAACGGACAAAATCGAATGGGCGCCTTTAGCCACTGCCAGACCATACAGCAATATTTCTAAGAAGTGTCATCTATGTCTCGTTGAGAAATACGAAATTATATGCGCTAAAGAATCGCTGCTTAGCAAAAGATCAGAATTTATCAGCAAATACCGGCATGAAAACAAATTTTATCTGTCAAATTTCCATACGCATAAAACCTAATAATACCAACTATCGCATAACGGAACCACAATCGCACTGCAGGATAACATAAATAGAATTAATAACAATAGCATTGTAATTAGAACAATAGGCCAACATTTGAAAAAGAGCCATTACTTAATAAAAAATAGCTCCGCTACGCTCGGACTCATGGTGAATAATATAATAGTCAAAATAAACCAATTGAAATCAAATTCAATAGAATATCAAATCAATCAAATCATCATGCAAAGAAAAATCAAATCAAATTCAAAAAAGTAAATCAATCCAATCGAATGATATAAAAATCAGATCAAATAATAAAATCAACTTCAACCAAATAAAATAAATTATAACAATATCCAAATAATATAATAATATAAAGAAACATATATCCAAATAATAAATCAAGGAAAAAAGAAAAAAAGAAAAAAAAAGTTAGGCAGACCGATGGGATGGAACCCAAGACCCCGCCGCCTTATGCAAACGCTTCACCACTAGACCATACCAAGATAATAACAAATGAAGTGATTTTCACTACTTATAATACAGGTGTGAGTTGTAAATGACGTGTGAAATAGTCTCTTCTTAAGGTGATGTCGCAGCAGAATTAAAACATTTTAATAAACCAAATAAAACCATGACGACTGGCTTAGCAGTTTGATGTAATAAATAACTTCAGAAAACAATACAAACAATAAATATATAATACTGTCTTTTCTAAGCCCCCAGCCAAATGATGAATTGTCGGTTCAAAAGTTCTCATGGTCAAAACACAACAACAATTATCTTCGAAGTTTCACCTCAAATATTGATGTTACAGAACGATTAAAATCTTTCATTAACCATTTCAAATGACGAGAAGAAAACAATCATGTGTTCTACCAATGAAGAGATAATCACGATGTAAACTAATCCAGGAGTATTAGAAAACATTTCATTTAAAAATGCAATTGTAATCTCGCTAAGCTGCGAGTCGGCCATCATGGCGGGCAATGGAAATTTTTTTTTGTCAAATTTGGAATAATCACACAGCTTGCCCATTGTATTTTTAACAATCAAATGGTGTTTCTTGCGCAATCGTTTTTTGTTCGACCTTTGTTAGCACGCAAAGCAGTGTGTTGAACGTTATTGCAAAAGAACAATAGATTTAGTCAAATATGAAATGAAATGAAAACGTTTCCACCATGACAGCATAGACTCAAGGTCACTTACGTAACCATGAGTCATAAATCTGAACTAATCTCAAAATGCCGTCACGAGAATAAATTTTATTTATCTAATTTTAAAGAAACTAAAACATAATTTAACTTAACTGCTGTAATAGGAAACAATTTCATTCATCTAACACCTTAATTACCAAAACGGAATAATAGCACCATTGTATGTTAAGACAACTATTGTATTAAAACAATAACGCG
The DNA here is from genome assembly GCA_916610825.1 of Haliclystus octoradiatus. NCBI lineage: Eukaryota > Metazoa > Cnidaria > Staurozoa > Stauromedusae > Haliclystidae > Haliclystus > Haliclystus octoradiatus. The sequence continues at coordinate 17,359,743 of OU744449.1, forward strand.
CTGCGGCACTTATGATAGCATGTAATAGGAGTCACCATGTATATTTTTCATTATCATCATCATCATCATCATCATCATCATCATTTATTCAGAAGCCTGATAAGTTTTACAATAACTTTCTTTCACATGACTGATTTGATTGAGTATCAACTGTCTGATGATCGCACACTGCGTGAAACTATAGTAACAGAAATTAAGAATGTGTTTTCTTTGACTCAGTCACCATTCTTTCGTATTACAGCTCTGCCAATGTTTAATCGGTATTGAGCACTATACATCTGACGATAGATAAATCTATCTTTATTATTATATTATTATTATTATTATTATTATTATTATTATTATTATTATTATTATTATTATTATTATTATTATTATTATTATTATTATTATTATTATTATTATTATTATTATTATTATTATTATTATTATTATCATTGTTAATATAGTACAAATATTCTATGATGAAAGGATATCATCCATTCACCAACCACTACTTGTAATTTTCTGTTGCTAACCTTTATTTCAACATTAATTAAATGTTTACAAAAGAAAAACATGGATGAATGATAAATAGTTTTCCGTTTGGTATCTTTCATTCAAGAGTACTTATTATAAACATATTCAGCTAAACCAATGAATTTATAATACATATTTTGCAAATGAATAAATAATAAATAAATAAATAAATAAATAAATAATAGGCTTCAAAACAGCAAGGCCTTTTCAAAGAGGTGCTTCAGGCCTCAAAAAGCAGAGCTGGCTATGGCTACAATTAACCAAAGCTAGAAGTTGATACCAGATATTTACTAGACTGCATACTTGTAAAGCTTGATGTTACAATTAAATAGATACTTCACAATATTTATCTGATAGCGTCCAAACATAATTCTTTCTCTCCACTTACTTGAGTAGCAGACACTACATAGGTCTGTGTCAATACAATTGAGGCATCTATAGCGTCTATGCTTGAGCAAAGCCTGACAACCATTACATGTGATAGTGACGTCCAGTTGATCAGAAAATCGAGCAATAAATAAGTTGATGAACTACAATAAAAACAGAAATAAAACAGTATAATACTTCTACGCACAGTTTCACGCTTCAAGAAGTGTAGTCATTGACTCTCATTTATTGAAATTGAGCACTTAACTACTGTGGTTGGATCAACAATCTGGTAGTCATCATGTCTATAAATCTATATATATATAATATTAATCTGAATTCAGCTTACTCTCTGGTGATCAGTTGTAGCATTCTTTCTGTTTGTCTGGCACCATGAATTGATCCCAGTTGATTTGGCCTCTTTCAAGTACTTCAAATGAGATTCATAGATCTCCATTTCAAGTTCTAATGATCTTGCCTTCGGGTACAGCGACGTGTCTGGTGGTGACAAATAGTAGTAACATAATATTTAAATAGTTATGGAATCTTAAACCAAGATATAAACATTTCTGAAACATAACCGCTGCTCACTGTTTGCTGTTCGTAGAAGAAACTCTGGCAAACCAATCTCTGCTAGGAATGGATGATCATATGGCTGGAAGTTAAAAGTAGAAACAGTTGCTATAGACACACAAGCAAAATTAATTGAATGGATACACAGTACTTTACAACATTGTTTGGTTACCTTCCATGCAATTGTCAAGAGATGTAAGAGAAATATACGTGCACAATCAGTTAGTGATGTGCCACATTCCCTGGGAAGAGTCAATGCAGGAAAAATTGATGTATGTGGCTAAGAACAATACCAATGAGTAACATTGTCACACTAACAAAATAGAACTTACGATGTTTGATCAGCTGATGCCTTCAATTCAATATCCATCAACAAACGGATAAATCTATAGTAGGTACGTCGAACTCGTGTCTCTAATTCAAGGCCACAGCCATTCAAATAATCAGCATAATGATTGGGAAATCGCCGTTGGCATGATAACATTTGCTGTAGAAAGAGCACAACAGGTGCCTGGAAAAGACAACATCAATATCATCTGTTATACACAAGCAGCAAGTGTTCTGTTCAGAACTGGAGCATTGAGTGACATATCTTACTGTGAAGTGTTCATCAGTTGATTGCATTTGCAGGTATTCAGATGCAAATGATAGTGCATTGGCAAGAGCGTTTGCATAATTGCGTCTTTGATGGAGCAATGACTGGATTCTATGATAAACACATGCATTGTGAAGAGTTGCATATAACTTTTAGTAACGAGTTACTAACCATAATTTTAGTAACCATTACGTAACTAGTAAACATAACAATTGAATAAAATATTAGTCATTTTCCATTTAACTGTTATTCTTACTTTTCGTGTGACAATGATGTGTTCATAACAAACTCAATAACAAGTTTGAATGTAGGATATTTGTCTTGGCATGCACTATCTCCACTCCAATGAGCCTAATAAAGCCATCAATCAAATCATAGAAAAAGTAAAAAGAACACACAAATGTTAAAACATTTTTTGTTCTTGTTTTTTGTAGTTTTGATAGTTGAGGGTTAAGAAAACTCCTGTTGAACATATCATTTTGAGGTTAGGAGCCTTCTATCTATCATATACCATTATAATATAAGATAAGAAGAGTGAATTTGAGATCACATGACAGGAATAATATGAAAGAGGATTTTAAAACATAAATTACAGATGATATCATCATCAGAATCATTTAATTTTGAATATGTACTTTTTGCTGATAAAAATACAGCAGTTAACTTTTCTAGTTGGGTTTATAAGTTAGTACAGAAACTGAGTTGAACTTTATTGCTAACTGGTCAAGAACTACACTGGCTATAATGACAGACAGAATCTGGATGTTAGCATGATATCATGGTAATTTATAATGCGGACAGGTGTTGTCATGGCTACTGTTTTAGCTCCAAGAGACTTTCCATTATTTGAGAAGATGGAAAAAGTGAGCCAACCAAGCATATTTGCAAACCTACTCACCTGTCTGCTTCCACTAATATCACGACTTTCCTGTCTGTGCCATGATTTAGGTCGATTGAGAGCAGATGATCTCCTTTCAAGAGGAGAAGTAGACTGGAATCATAGAAGAGACAACAATCAAGACAAACCATTCACAGTGTACAATCACACAGACACATGAATGATGCTGTATAGGCATTGAATGATACCTCTCGTTTTGATTTTCCAAGTTTAGATAGTCCAGCAAATTTCAATAGAAACAACGCTTTTTCCCGACATGAGACAGCTATTAGAGAGAAGATATCATATTAGTGAATTGCAGACGTATCATTAAATACCATTGACTAAGTAGTTACCTGGTGAGTCTGGATCTGGTGGTTCTTGACCCTCGGCAGTGCAAGTTTCAACCGCAACAAGAACTTCCTGCCGACGTCTCAGCTGAACAAAACCAAATAATCAATACATACATTATAACACCCTATGAACACCATATATTACCATCCGAAGATCGCAATTAAACACGGGAAACTACGAGTAACACCCTATGAAGAATTACTCAATCCGATGGTAATAACTTACTAATGACTGTCGGATAGAATTTGCTTTTTTGTAAGCAGCAATGATCTCACTTGATGGCTCATCAGTGGATAACACACTAGACGATGATGCTGAATCGAAACAGTATATAATTATAAATACATGCATTAAATGTGTAGTTTCATCACAATAAGTATTACATCAATGATCTTACACAATGACATCACTTGTTCTCTGAGTTCTTGTGTGTGCCAAATGAGTGCAGCAAATACAGAATTCACAGCAGATTGAACTACTTCTCCGCCACCAAGGTTGAATCCTGTTGAACTTGTACTTTGGTTACACCTTTTAAATAAATTAACAGTTGATTGTACAAAAGGTGAGTCCTACATAATGGAAATATATAACAACTAAAGGTATGTCGATGTACCTTGTAACAAAGTCTTTGCCTTCCCCAGTACTCCCTTTCGCTACACTGAGTAAAAATGAGTTAACATTTGATTCTGATGGACTGCAGCCCTATGGAAAATATACAATCAATTGAAATCATCCAACAAAGATGATAATGACACACTGGTAGAGATGAAGAATTTCAAGACATAAAAATAGCATTCACAACTTAGATTTCGTATTTTATAGATTACTATCAAGAGAGATGAACTGCCTAATTAACAAAGTAGCAAACTATTGCGCTGTAGCTGTTGTAGCTTCAGGGCTCAACTCACATGGAACCCAGAGAGTGACCTTTCAAGTTTACCAACCAAATAACCACCACGAAACAATGAGGCCCACAATTCACTATGAAGTAACGCATTTGCAGGATCGACTGTCTCGTTGTCATGGTTAACAGCATTGCTAATATTGATATTGTTGTTGTTGTTGTTGTTGTTGCTGTTTCTTGTATTGCATGGTGACAAACGATCCATCGCTGGAGTATTGAGAAAGAAGGTTCAAGATTATCATGCTATGGATGAAGCCATTATCACCTCTTTCAAACTCATTTTACCTTTTGAAGTGTCAATAGCATGACTACAGAATGATCCAAACAATTGTGCAAAACTCAATTGTAAGTCGAACAACCATAACACAGCAATATCAGGTGTACCCATAGCTGATACCTAAATAAATTAGAAGCATTATAGGATTACCTATGTTGCATGCAAGAAGAAATGAGCTCCAGAATTTAGCTCCAGATGTACTAAAGAAAATAACAAACCTTGAATTTATATCCCCACTGATTGTCACTACCATCGGAGTGAAAATGAAAAGATAGCGTCTTACCAGCATTAAACTCAATCGTCTATCATAAAAAACAATACGGAACCTTTATTGATGATAGCCAATGACACTAATTCACTATTACTACAGTACACATTATTAATTTTCATTGTTACACTAAACAGTGTTTTTACAAAAAGTTGCTATCATGTGACCTAAGGTGAAGGTTATATAAACTCATGTGATTAAACAACATTTACATTAACATGGCATAGCAGTTATCAAGTCCATCTTGATCTTCTGGAAACTACGGTATACGGTGTGTAAAGTTTTACAGTTATATGTAGCTAAAAATGATTTTTAGGCAAATTGTTTGTTAGTGTTGACATTGAGTCGCGTTGGAGAAATCGCCATTTCAAATTGTTTAAGAGTTATGCATACATTTATATAAGTTATATAATCAAATCGCTCTTGCTTAATAGTAAAATCCCAGTAGCTTATTCAGGTGGATTCTTGATTAATCCATCTGAAGATGTTACCTTAGGCCACCTATCTGTACCAACTTTGTCATCAAATTTTTTTTTGAGACCTGCTGAGTCAGTGAACTCAAGGTAGTCATATCTGTATGATAAATATTAAAACAAATATTTTAGCATAGGTCTTTGGTGGTCTTTTGAATGCTGCTAAAATTTTGTACATCTTACCTGCGTTCTGTTGTACATCGATCGTCGAATTCAATGCGAAACATGCTGCATTCAGATGAGTCAAATGACTAAATATTCAAAATACGGTGTTAATAATATAAATGCAAAGGCATCGATGAGGTGCATACTCCTCTAAAATTTATTTTAAATGCTAATGTGCATGGCCATAAATAGACTTGGAAGTTAATAGCAGTAGTTTGAATTTAATTCTTTGATGAACAGGAAGCCAATATAGATCGTAGAATATAATGTAGGTGTAATGTGTTCACACTTCTTGGTATATGCTACTAAACAAGCAGCTACATTTTGTATTCTTTAAATTTTCTTTGTAGCCTAGATAAGCAAATGCTTGCAATTGTCTAATTTAAAAGTAACAGAGGCATCCACTATAATCTTTGTTGCTTTGAAGTCAAGATATTTTCGTATTGCTTATGAGTTATGTGTTATTTATATATGATATTTAAACATTGCTTATGCGTGATAGATGCCAATCATGGACCACACCAATATTATGTGCTGATGTCGATGGATATATACATTCATTAACAATGTTCACAACTAACGGACAGAAGTGACAAGGAAGTAAAGCATTTTTACTTACCATGTGAATGTTAGAGTTACTTTCATAACAATGAACTGATTCAACATCCCATGTTTTGAAAACAACAGTATTTTCTGCTGTCCATTGGCAGCCAGTAACATGTGACAATCGCTCTGGTATGTGATGAGAGATATCAAAAAGCACTTTGCAGATATCTTTCAATGTATGCAACAGATCAAATGGTAGGACATCCAATTTGGCAAATAAATTCAGAAATAAAATCTAATTGAATGAAATTAAAAAATAACAGTTAATTATATCTAGGTGCGTCGATTGTAAATACCAAATACGGAGCTTATAAGTAAGTCATCACCAGGATGTTAAATTAGGTGCAAAGTAAGGAATTTGCTAGTTATCCACGTATTCTTAGCCACTGTTATTGTACTTGCTAGCTGTGACATTTTTTCAGCCTGAGCTTATCTATTTGTTATTATGCCTTGCCACACAAGATGCTAGTCATTCTTCCCTCCCTCCCACCTACTCCTTACTCTCCAATGAAGTTTACACAGGTACTGTAATTCTATATAATAATTGCTAACTTCCATTGATTATCAGTGTGACTGATGCTTGTGGTGGTAACAGGTTCACTAGCGGGTTCAACACAGACTCTTAACTACTTCGCTCCCACCAACCAAGCACCAAATGCCAACACTCATCAATGGGTCTAAATACAATATTTAATGAGTATACCGGTAATGATCATCAGCAGAATAACTTACCAAGGGTCTAAGTGCAACAGAGACAAAACTCTGCTCTAAGTCATCGATGAGAGACAACTAATAAGAAATCAATAGAACAATTAATAATATTCATACTTGTAATGAACAGGAAGAGTACATAGCTGTGGATGTGTATCAAATACCTTATCGTCAGAATCGAGCAAGAAACGGAAAATCGTCAACGATTTATGAGCAACAACAGATAGATCTTCAATGAAATTGATTAAAAAAAATGTAAATGAAATGATGTATAAAAATAAGCGCAGTGATCAACTTGAAATTAGTTCAACAAATATTTGATATGGTATATGATGATAGGTCAATTGATTTAATTTCAAGGCAAGAATGATTGTGACAGCACCTAACCAAGCTCATACCAGGGCTGACAGATATAGAAATGCAAGCAAAATGCATCTGGTAATCAAGTAAGTATGCTATTCTCTGTGGTAGAAGTGCTAACAATTTCAACCATACCATTATCGATGATGACCTACTTTACATTGACACACTCCTTAAAATAAAGTCCACAAAGTTCTTGAACATTAAATTGTCCCTTACATGATCTTATCTAACAGAATTTCTTATGAAACTTTGTGGGAAGGGTGATTTGAGTCCTTTTAGAAAAAATCAAAGACAAGAATCACTCGTCGCAGCGGCTCTTGATTATCTGATGCCTTCTCATTTTCTCCTTACATGCTCTCTCGTGCGCCATAAAGCTATAGCTCATAGGAAACTGCGCGCCAGTTGCTTAGTATTATCAAATTGATTGATTGTAGAAGAATTAGTGGGCATTGTAGTTCTGATAGTTGAGGGTTGAGAAAACTTATCATTCTGAGGTTAAAATATTAAACTTTTAGCAAAATAATTACTTACATTCACGTAAAACATGAGATGCTATTGACTTGGCAACAGGAGGACCGTCTTTGCATTGGCTATAACACCAAGTCAGAAGTGTCTTCTGCAAGGCACATACTAACTGCACAAGGCTTGATGGCTTTGTGCTATGAGAAAATTCTTTACCTTTGATTCGCATGAGACACTAGAAGATAACATCCAAAACAATATCCTTTAAAATTCTTGTCGTTTAGCAACGTCAGACAAAAACAGATTTGTTGCGTAAAAGTTGGAGTTGTTTGCCCACGCCCAGGGCTTTAGAGCAATACACTATAAGTGCTTTATACATATATTTGGTAGTGCTATTTATTGTAATCACAGCATCGATGTTAACAATTATATACTTATATACCTCATTATGAGTTACACAGACTAGAGTTTCAACAACATTGACAACATCACTAGCATTGAATCCATCCTAATAAAAATAAAATATAACACACAGTGTTAAACTTAGCACTGCATCTAATATATTGTTGATAGATATAATACTGTTTAATCAAACCTTTGGTAACATATTTGGTAGACCAAGAAGACCACCTGCATCTTTGTTACTGAAAAATGTGCAGAGTGATTCAAATGTTAATGATAATGAGTCACGCTGATTGTTCTCTAAAATCTCTTTGACTAGTTTAAGCAGATGGTCACGGCGTGCTTCGCTGTGAGGGAAAAATACTTCTGCACCTAAAAAGGGAAATAAAAAGCTTTATTATTATATGTGATGACGAGTGTTCAAGCTATGTCAACAATTTTCAAGCTAAGGCAAAACTGTGTCAAAACAGATTGTTAGTAAATTGAAATCAAAGTCATCCGATGATGAGCTCTGCCTTAGGTGCTACGTTGGTGGGATATCTATTTACATGCTTCTATTTAGATATTTCTATGCACAACTAATAAGCTATAATAACATCTATATGCTTGATCGTATATGCTTGCTATATGCTTTTATCCCATCTCTCAGCTGGCTTTATGCGTTCAACTTCTACATGCTTGTTGTATGCTGCTCTTGCTATGAGGAACCTGTCACTCTCTGACTTCTGATCCCAATTCATCCAAGCACCCATCAACCTGAGAATCGGTGGAAATTACACATAATGAATATAAACCTGACCTCACTTACCAACTTGAGAAACCTAAATAACCTAAGTGAAAAAACACAACTAGAACATAAAGCTAGGTGCGCTGTAATAGCTACCAACTTCCACAAAATTAGCTAGAACCTCGGACATTCACAGTATGAAAATTACCTAATCTTGATAAACACGTTGAGACATTGTTACATCACTACTTATCGAATACCCCCCCCCTGGACCTAAATGGCATCCCCTACAAGGGGAAGAATAATAACTCTGCAAATGCAACACATCAGCTGATTTTAACTTTGCCTAAATTAAGAAAATGTAAGTTATATTTAATAACAAGGGCTTTGAAAGGAGGTATATTGTAACTATATATCATGTAGTTGAGGTTAAAATCCAGACCTTTTTGGGGGGGTTCGAAGTACGTCCTACGTACAATCGTTATGCTGGAATTGCCTCGTTTGAATGTATGCCATCAGTTGCCACGAGGCATTAGTGCACTGCATTACCTGGAATCATGTGATCTTGGTCAGCCTCTTCTCCACAACAGAGGGTAAGTCTCGTGATACTGTAAGGGTGTAGTCATTCTTGCATGTGCTAGCTTGCTAGCAGGTCGATAACGAACGAACGAATTCGCATTTAATTAAACGCAACGCAAATATGTCAAGACGTACACGAAACAGTCGTGATTCGATTCGGTATTTAGCACAAGAGGTATGCAGGGAATTGGGCCTACCACTCAATTCCAAAAAATGTGAAGGACCTTCTACGTCGATGGTTGTACTAGGCATTGAGCTAGACTCTCTAACTCAGACTGCTTGTCTCCCAGCAGACAAACTGGCCAACCTTCAATCTCTGATAGAGTTGTGGGTTTCCAAACGGCGATGTAACCGCAACGAATTGGAATCTCTTATTGGTCATTTACACCATGCAGCTAAAGTAGTTTGGCCTGGTCGCACCTTTATACGCCGTATGTTGAATTTGCTGGGCTCCTTTAGATCAAACTCTCATCCGGTGCGACTGAATTGCGAGTTTAAGCAAGATTTGTTTTGGTGGCATAACTTCCTTGGTCAATGGAGTGGCGTCAGTTTTTGGTTGTTCCCAGGAATGCCAACAGTCGCTGAATTTGAATTGTTTACTGATGCTTCTGGTTCAATGGGTTATGGTGCATACTACCAAGGAAATTGGTTTAATGGAATCTGGAGCAAATATCAAGCAGAGCAATCAATTGCATATAAGGAACTGTTCCCCATTGTAGTTGCAGCTCACATTTGGGGTTCAGACTGGACGCGTTGTCATGTAAATTTTCGATGCGATAACGAAGCAGTTGTTCACATTCTCAATTGTCGGACTTCTAAGGTTCCTGTAATCATGCGACTATTAAGAAAATTACTATTTGTGGCCGCACAACAGAATTTTTCTTTCACTTCACATCATATTGCTGGCATCAACAACGGGATTGCTGATGCATTATCTCGCTTTCATTGGCAGGTATTCTTCAAACTGGCACCCTCTGCCAAAGACTGTCCAACACTGCTAGACAACCGGTTGTTGATGGACCTGGCATAAATCAACTGCAAGCAAGATGTCAGCAACTTATATGCAACAGCCTGGCACCCTCCACTAGACGTACGTATTCATCGGCCCAACATCGTTTTCTGGTGTTCTCAACTCAGCATGGCTACTCATCTCCTTGTCCTACTACTGAGTCAATGTTATGCTTGTTTGTGACTCATTTGTCTGATTCACTCAAGCTACCTTCAATCAAGGTTTACCTATCGGCTGTAAGAGCATTACATCTAGAGCAAGGTTTTGCAGACCCACTAATAAATTGTGCACGCCTCCATCGACTTTGTCAAGGAATCAAAAAGACACACCTTGACAGCACTATACCTCGTCTGCCCATTACAGACTCGCTCATGGAAATTATTCATCGGTCATTGAATTTCTCATGTGAAGACCACATAATGTTTTGGGCTGCATGCACGCTAGCATACTTTGGATTCCTCAGGTCATCAGAGTTCACCGTACCGAATCTACAAAGTTTTGATTCAGCAATCCATTTGCAGCTTTCTGATCTGTCTTTCGATTCAGTCATTACACCTACTTGTATGCGAGTTAGAATCAAGGCATCCAAAACTGATTCATTCCGCGAAGGATGTTATGTCCATATTGGCCTTGGATCATCAAGAATGTGTGCTGTTGCAGCTATGTCTGCTTATCTGTTCAAGCGTGGTGAAAAGGCTGGACCCCTTTTCTTATATAAATCTGGCGATACCTTGTCTCGTCTTCGTCTGTCATCTTGGTTGCGCTCTATCTTTGTGGAAAATTCCAAAGTCCAAAATTCCTGGAAATTTCTCAACGCACAGTTTCAGAATTGGGGCCGCAACAGTGGCTGGTCGTAATGGCATTCCAGATCATATCATCAAAGTTCTAGGACGCTGGAATAGCCAAGCGTATCTGATATATACCAGAACTTCACCAGCATCACTTTCAACCTTTTCCAGTGTTCTGGCATAGCTTGATGTCTTTTCCAGAAAGTCAGTTTGATGTTTGTGCTTGCTGCTTGGGCATAATTTGGTGGGAGCTACAGATAAGAACCTGTATCTCTTCTCCAAGCACCTTGGAGTCCAATTTTGGTGGAGACAGGTTAGCACGAGTTTAGCTGCCTAACGAACGAATGAGTAACTCCCACCAACCAAGCACCAATCCCAAAACCCCACCAAAGGGTGGGGATTTTAATGCTCGCCAAAGAAGATAAGAATTGTGACCACTCATCCCTCTTAAAGCACAAGGGGGTTAGGAATCCTACATTTAAAGCTGCTTAAACAACTACCTTGACAAAATCCTATCGGTTCCTTTCCCCTGTCTTTCCTATACTCTCATTTGAGGTAGGGCAAGTATTGTTAGGAATTCCAGTGACTTCAGAGAGTGACAGGAGCTGGTTGGTGACATAATGCCTGCCTCTGTCTTGCAATTTTTCTGCTGACCTTCTACTCAGCCAAACACCTAGGCCAAATCTTGTAATCATTTATTAAAGGTGAAGAATTAAATCACAATTTCATTTATATATTGACTAGCTGTCTACAGTGGTAAAATCAAAAGTGACATACAAAAAACACTGTTCTATTAAATTGTACCTGTATATAGCAATCACCTGTCTATAGTGGTCAATTTATCTATACATTAAAGATGACTGTCATAACTACATGCTTACTGTATTCAACAACCATGAAACGTTTAGTATTCCATGCTCCTGAATTTTCGACGAATTGCACATGAACTAGTCTTGAATCTTGTGCGGACTGTTGATAAGGTGTTTGTGAAGTTTATGAAACTTTTCAACTTGAAAAGGAGCAGATTTAGTTAGAAAATATTTTCACAATGTTACTGCACGTTTTTTCATTTTTTTATTGCAAAGGCCTCTTACCTTTGAGAATAACTTCCTTTGCCATCTGATAGACAATGTCAGATGATGATAGTTGGTCCACAATGTCACAAAGTGCAAGGAAAACTGTATCTGATAACTGAAATTATATAAAAGTATGTGATAAATACATAACAATAAATATTGCTTATATCATAAAATTTAGGAATAATTAAGCACATCGATCAGCTACCTTCAGCACATGCCCCCTTTCTATATAGTGAAACTGAATAAGGTCAAGATTGTTAGTTCATTGTTGCATGATATTTGTGCTGTATACAATAGTCCGTTTTATCACTTTCCCCCAGAGTTGAACCCATAAGAAGTTAAAATATAAACAGGACTGGGTTGTTAAGTCATTCCTTTAACAATGATGAGCAGCTCCCCTGCGAAAAACATTTCATGAGTTCGAGTTCATGAACGTAAAAATGCCAAAAAGTACATGAACTGTTCATGAACTGTCAGGAAATTCACATTCATGAACTAGTTATAAACCGGTTCATGAATGTTCATGACTTTTCATGGACCCATAAAAATGTTCATGACTTTTCATGGACCCATAAAAATGTTCATGACTGCTCATGAACCCATAAAAATGTTCATGACTGTCCATGAACCCATAAAAAAATGTTTATGAATTGTTCATGCAGTTGCATTTAGTTTTGATTATTATTTTTGTGATTCAATATGGTTCCTTCCCTCACTATTCATACAACAAGGTCTTAAAAGCAATATAGAACTTTGTTAGTTTTACTGATGTTGAGTTTCAATTTAAATAATATCTTCAGAAAACCTCTAAAGTGGCCACTTCAGAACATTATTCCATCAATCCTACATATGAAGGCAACCTTTAATATTGGCCATAGTTAAGTTCTCACGGATGGTTGTTATATTTTCACTGATTATCAGTAAGACAGATACTTGGTTGGTTGGTGCGATTGGAATTTGCAAAACGGTAGCCTTCCTACCAGCCCTAGGGGCTATTTAGGAATCACGCAGTCTGTATATTAACATGTGATTTTCTATCTAACAGGTTCCACAGATTTGAGGATTTATTTGGAGATAGTAATATATTTTAGATGTTCATTGTAGCTGCTGATAATGCTAGCTTTAATGTGTATGCAAAATCTATTTTAGGTGTCACTTCCACTGGATAGAGCATCTCACATTGATTCACAGACCCTATGGCCTCAGGTAATTCTTGGGGCTGGTATGCACGCAGTAGGCTACATAAGAAGTAGCCTGTGCAAAACATATTACACTATCCGAGCAGTTACATCTACTTTTAAATTATTGAAAAATCTACTATTATTATTATTATTATTATTATTAATTGCATGAGTTTAACAAATATTATCCTACTCAGAGAGTTAGCTAGCAAAGTTGTTTGGTATCCTTTAGTATTGAAGATCATCTAATAAATGTTTCAGTAATTATTGTACAGTATCACTACTGACCGTTGAGATGTCAGCATCGGGTGAAGAATTCAATGGGTTCTTAGTTAATTGTAATCGCTGAGCTTCTGGTTTCAAGTATGGCAATGCCAGAACAAGAGTATCAAGAACAAGACATTTACAGAGATTTACTTCAGATTCACTTTGAGGTGTACTGTGGGTAAGTAAATGTGAAAAATTTCATCAATTTAACAAAAAAATGAATGTATGAATACAATAACTTGCTTAATAAACCATACCTAGATTCAATAACGGAATAAAGATGCCAAACTTGCTGAAGAGTAACATCGTGAACATCAAATATCTTGTCCTGATAAAAAGAAGGTAAATTTTGATTTCATAATATTAGGATACTCCACTGCATGAAATTTGGTGGAATTTTTGCTTATCCCTAGCTTGGATTTAATACTTCAACCTAACATCTATGATGTGGTCAAACCCTTGTTTCAATAGCTACTGACGAGTACACATGATTTCACTCAAGCAGAATATAGCAGATAACTCACAATCGCGTATTTCATCATTATTATTATTATCTCTCTCAGGATGATACCTAGAAATATACTACACGTCCAATATATTGATAATATACATATAGAAGTCCACCAAGTTAACACCCTCAACAAATCATGTAACCAATCAATAAGAGCCAATCATCTTAATCGACTGCACAAGTTCATTACATGCGAGATGACTCTGTGCGGTAGCTTTGGTAGCCAAGGTTAACTACTGTATATAGTTAATTGGAGTAGTCACTTTGTTTGTATCTCATTTAAATCATAGCATAAACAGCAATTTTTCCTTTCCTTTTCTTCTCTTCTTCTTCTGATTACATTTTTCAAACGAAAGTTCAACAATGCGATAACTATTCTAGCCTTTTTCATCTGCCAAATAGTGAATTGTTCAAAATAAAACAATCATCTGCTATGAATATTTTGTTCAATTTCATCTGCCAACCGAATAGATGACTAAGTTCTAAACATTTTCATGTAACAATCATTATTTTTCAAAGAAACTTACTTCATCAATTGATGTCACATGCTTTGGGCTGATAGACTTAAGATGGACCTATAAAGACACAGACACTATGAATTGAAAGTAGAAATTTAGTCACCAACCAACAGGTCAATGTGAAAATCCAGCACATTGATTGGTTGATTTGAGCATTGGTATATTCTAAAGCGATATAGACCACTCTGTGTCATCAATTTGTTATGGGGAAGATGTGATGGGTAACTAGGAATGGTATAATAATACCTTGAAATAATAATAAAATAATACATTAAACTGTTATCATCATTTGTTTCTAGATTGACCAGTCTATCATTGATCAAAACAGCTACCAGGCTCATGAACATTGGCAACAGAGGTGTCATGCACCTTGACCTGGTTCTTAGGGCAAACACTCAAGAAAAAATAAAATTTTAAAATTAGTTACATGTAAGACACTAACATTATATTATAGATGTTGGTAAAATATTTTAACAAATAATAGTAGTTAGTCGTCGGCCGTGTTTTCTAAGAATTAGGGCAAAAAGACACAACAGGTACTTGCGTTTTGATGAATTGAAACTCCCGTTATGGTTTATGTTCCAAAATTGATCTGTTAATTGACTAAAACAGTCACTGATCTCAGGCTCAATAAATATCGTTGAAATGATCTCGGCGAACCTCGGTCATTATCAGCCGATATTCACCTTGCGTTCAATAAATAACAGTTAAGTCGCTGGGATAGGATGGGACATTATTGATATCATTGGATTGCAGATTGAATCCGGATCCTAAAAGTATAGGATCCGTCCACCTCCGTCCTGATCTATAATTGTTAAATAATGATTGAATAATTACATACCATATCTCGTGACATTGAAATGATGAAATCAAAGAGAGAATAAAACACAAATGATTTGGACACAATATCTCCATTGTGATGTGTTGATGGTAAATGACTTGACTAAAACCAAATGAACAACATAAAATCAAATATTACAAGTATAATAATTCAAATAAAAACTACTTAATTCCAATTCCGATTGGCTCAGAGGTGCATGTTTTGAATACGGTGCAAAAATTATTAGGCTGATCAATATTGTAGGATTGTCCCGTTATAAAAACAGTCCAGGAGTTCATGAACATTAAATGAAATGGACATTTTCATGGGCAGTTCATGAAAATCGGGGTCCCTTAATGTTCATGAACTGTTTTTCGTAGTGGTAGGCTAGGCCTTTATGGTATGTTTAACCTTCCTCTTAAGGTAGCACTGTTAGTAATGCGTCAATAATTATCAGTGAAAAAGATGTTGGGATCTTGTGATTCTAGATTCCAGAAAGCTAGAGAAAGTTCAGAAGAAATTTGATACTTTTCGATTATAGGCAAAAATGTTGGAAATTTTAAAAATCTTAAAAAAATCTTCCACCAGCAACTTGGGGGCGATGCAGGTTTGAGTGGCGAATGACAGGTTATCATGAATTCAGATACCAAACGAGAGAATGAGTAAGCCCCGCTAACCAAGCATCAATCCCAAATCCCATACAAGATGATCATCTGCATATCACTTGGTCTAAGCTAGCAGTTGTTTCAACAATCAAAACAGAGGCATTTAGTTAGCAATGATTTATCAATAAAATTGCAAAGCTCTTTAGTGTTGAACACAATGTATTAGGGAACCATATACATACCAGATTATCTTGTATCTTCCCATGAAGTGCATCAATTTCATAGCCAAGTAAATCAATACCACATACACCAATGCGCTCTGCTGAATCAAGTCGACTGCCAAGGAATTTCACAGCAATGATCTAATCAACAGAAATGAACAAGATCAAGATTAATCAGAAACAATTTTATCAAGGTACTAGATGACTATATGGGAAAGATCAAAACAGACCATGTGTCACTTACATTGCCACAACAAATCTTATCAACAAATATATCAACATCATCCCTAAAAGAAAAAGGTTGAATTAGTGTCAAATTGGAAATTGGCAGTTTATACAGCATGTATATACAGTATTATGCAAATTAAGATATAATGTATCGGATCAATTTCATGCAAACAACTTATAATAATAATAACAAAATAAATTTAGCTTCTGTATTTTTGATTCATCGTTACGAAGTATCCTTGAGTCTATCCCATCGTGATAGTCACTCACGGTTACGATAGCGTAACTGTGAGCACAACTTGATATATTCTGCAACTACGTATTCACACACAGCTATCGCAACCGTGACTGTTATTTTTTAATCATCATCTTCTTTTCGCGTAGACAAAAGTTGATCGCATCATACAATCCGCGTAAACAATAGCGAAGAGTCAAAAAAGCAGAAGAGGAAGGTCATGTCGAATTATTTACTATCCAATACCAGCGATAAACATGAAAGCAACACATAACCGTGTGTGAAAACGCAGTTGCAGCAGAATATATCAAGTCGCGCTCACAGTCACGCTATCGTAACAGTGATAAAATAATTCACAAACATTTTTTCAGGACGATGGTGTTTACCGTAGGCTTATCGATCTTTTTAAATGTTTTAATTCTGCTGCGACAGCAATAACAAGACGATACTTTGAAGGGAAAATTTCATGTCAATTACTGTACTTTATAAAATTGAGTTAGTATAATTAGTGAGAAATGAATATTCTTCTGGTAATAGTTTGCATTGTTATTTGTTTGCTTACATTCTTCAAAATTGTTTATTAAAATGTTTTAATTCTGCTGCGACATCTGAACTTAAGACGAGATAACTTTGCACGTCATTCACAAGTCACACATGTATTACAAGTAGTGAAAAACACTTCACATCTCCAGCCTCGGTTTGGTTTTAGAGGTACAGCATCCGTACTAAACGTATGTGGTTAAGGTTCAACAGTTATGGTATGCTTAATTATTTTTTCCTTCTTTTTCTATATTTGACTTATTATTTGGATATATTATTTTTCTGATTGTTTTACTCTACTTTCTTTTTACTTTTTTCAACAGGAGCTTGTTTCAGTTAGCTCCAAATAGAACTATATTTACATTGATTACATGTATCAACCATAGATACTCCCCCAATGAGCTAACATATATTATTTGACAAAAGAATTGTTGTAATTATATTAAACAGATCGGGACTGATATTTTTATGAATGCAGCCATGACCAGGGATGTTAGTAACGATTACAAAAGTAACAACGTTACTTGTAATCGTTATTTTTCAGTAACTTCTACTTGTGAATAGTTACTTTTCTGTAAAAGTAACTTCTACTTGTAACTAGTTACATTTAGGATTAAAAATAAAGTAACGATTACTCGTTACTTTTTCACTACATTTTCGCTTTCTTCCGTTACTTTTTTCACAAAATAGTGCTGATAGTTAGCAGCTTCTCAATCGCAATTGTGTTTTAATTAGTCAAATTCTTTTGTTCTCATTGTTACCATCCAAGAACAATAAAAACACAGACAAAAAGTTCCCAACAACTGCAGGAAATCCTGTTACAGATTTGGAAGTCAAGAAAATTACATTCAGGGAAGTAACATTCTGTTATACAATCTGTTTTTCCGAGTTTATGATATTCAAGTGATTCAACAAGCGTTTCATGTCTGATATGTCTGTTCGATCAATTAATTGTCATAGCAACCAAGCCTGAAATAGAACTAATGGCGCGTAACTTGAGATTTTCTTTGTTATGGAAATTAGGGGGATCGCCTAGACCATACAAACACGCAAAAGACATCGCTGTGAAATAGTCGTCGGGTGTCTGTTTTCGTATTTATATTGTCAACAAGAACATTTGATTAATTAACAAATTAAAATACAGAAATATTATTTGAATACTTCATATATGTCTTATTGCTTCTATTGGATATTTTTGGACTTATTTAGAAAAAGTAACGGGAAAAGTAACTGTAACTAGTTACTTTCGAATTAAAAGTAACTTGTAACTTGTAATCGTTACTTTTTCTGAAAAGTAACGTCTGATAGTAACTAGTTACTTTCTCGCCCAAGTAACGGTAACTGTAACTAGATACTTTTAAAAAGTATTTTTAACATCCCTGGCCATGACCTAGTTGAACATAATGTCATTGGCTCTATATTAACACGAGAAAGACTTGAACGACACAAAAATTATTTTGCTTATTAATTTGCTTTCCTTACCAATCATTATCAAGTGAAAAGAAGCCAACAGGATCACTTTGTTCAGCATCCTCTTTGTATCTAAGACTATAATATATATCAACATTACTTACTGGTATAGATATATAAAATAAGATTACTACCACTATCCATGTCAAGCTCTAGTGGGATCAAATGTCTAGGAATACAAATACATATTTGACTGTGACAGTTTTAAAAGTAGGAGAAACAGCATACAGTACCAAGCTTGTCTGATGGTATATCATGAGTGTATATTATTAATGTCAACATTATGGATATACAACAATCAAACATTTGCTATAGATAATCAAAGCAAAGCAATGGATGTATGAGCATAGCATGATTTGACAAAAGTGGGTATTCTGCAATGCTATTCCTATAATTCTGGAGATTGCAGGACACACAGAAGAACATTAATACTTTTTCATATAATGGGCCAAACGTCTCATACAGGAGAAAAACAACTAGAAAAGTGTCTGACAAATCTAACAAAGCTTTTGTCAGGTACTGCATACGATTTAATAATCTGCTTTGAATAATCAGGTAAACAGAAAGACTTGAATTCAAACATTATAACTAAAACTAAAAATAGATGCAAATGATACAAATCACACACATAACAATAGTTTGAATATATGCTGACCTGTCCCTAGATCGCTCATAATCTTCAATTCGCCAGTCATCATATTTTGCCAGTGATTTCTTCAAGTAAGCCTTAAAATCATTACCACTATGGAAAATAGATCAATTTTGATCTTAATAAAGGAAACACGTAAAACTCATTTCAAATAGGGTACATATACAAAATCTCTTCGTCATGTATCATATTCTTTGAACGACGTATACCCAATGTTTGCAAACTGTATGTAGATTGATTGTAGATTAATTGTAGGACACTGAATACTGACACTGTTATTTAATGATTTATCATCAATTTGCTGATATATTGATGATAATAATTATGATAATTGATTATGGGGTGTGGAGTACTGTAATTAAATAGGCGGATCTGCTGTGGTTTTGAAAAACAATTGATCGCTAGAAATAATAATCACCCTCCATGATTTAATGATCAATTTATATGGTTTAAGTTGGAGTTCCAGAGAAAAATCTACATTTTTCTGAGAAAGTGACAGTAAATCATAACAAATTATTTTGTACAGAAATACACGTTTTACGGTTATACCATTTATATTTCAAAAAACTATTTTGATCATTGAAAATCTCACAGGTAGAATATATTTTAATTTCTATTTCAGCATGTTTAAAAATCAGCTTTAATAAGATTAATATTGATAAAAACAAAAGAAATAATCTCTATCAAACTTGAACAATATTAATTTGTCATTAATTTTACTAACCTCAGATTGGATTGCATGACAAAAACAAGACCAGAAGATGGACCTATAGGACCTTTAGCAGCCTGCAATGATTTTAATTTGTGATGATCCCATCAT